>JAOEGS010003724.1:0-41987 GCA_025447755.1 Corythornis vintsioides
ACGTGGGCTATTTGTAGGGCCCAATAGACCTATCCAAGTTACTCACTGTAGACAGCGCTGGAAATAATCAGATTAAGGCCAATTATGCGTGAGATTATAAAGGCAAGTGCTGAGAGGCAGAGCATGCTGTAGACAGATAGAAAGACATCTGGCCACTTCCAGAACTCCATAGAGCCCTTCTGTCTCTGCAGCCAACAACTCACAGTGCCTTATTCCAGTGCAAAACATCCCCAAACCCTACTGGTGATTTTTACTTCTGTCCGGTTTAGGTATGGATTACTCTTTTTACTTGCCTTCTGGATTTTTTTTATATAACTTTTGAATAGGTTTTGGTTTTTTTCTTGCCGAGGACATTGGTCTCTAACCCCAACACAGTGTAATGGATGCTTTAAACAGAAGACAGCTTTTAGCTTTTATTGCTGTTTCTTTTAGGCAGAATAATTTAGGTTGTTTTTTCTGTTGTTGATGTGGGTTGTTTGTTGGTTGGTTGGTTGGTTTTGTTTGGTTTTGTTGTGGTGTTTGTGTGTTGGGGTTTTGTTTTTGGTTGGTTGATTTTGTTGTTTGTTTTTTTTTTTAAGGTTCATTCTTAGCTACAAGCAATTTTATTTTCTTTTTGTAATACTTGCTCGGAAAAGAAATGCTTGAGATAACTAGATAGGTAGATAAATGAGTGGATGGATGGATGGATGGATGGATAGATAGATAGATAGATAGATAGACCGAACAAGATATACTCTGTTATTTAGGGGGGGCAGAGAGAAAACCAAAGAGAAGCAACAAAGTTTTACTGATTCCAATTACTGTGCACCTACCATGGTCTTTTCCGCCTTTTCTTCAGTTCTCTATACAGGTTAGACACACCTTTCTATTTCCTCTGGGATGGGATCTCGGATCATCAATGAGTTTCTCTAGCTGCTTTCTTCTGGTTATTCACCTACTCTAATCTTCCGCCCTCTTTCTGTCTTCAGGTCTGCATCTCAGCAGTGCGTGGCAGTCCCCGGCTGGGGAGCTGGTGCCGGTGTGCGGGTGCGGGGGCTGCGCGGAAGCCTCGCGCCCCGCGAGCTGGCCCCGGTTCCGTCCCCGACCGCCGTTGGGCTCACAGCGGCGGGCAGTGGGCGCCCACCCAGCCGCAGGACCATGTTCTACTTCCACTGCCCCCCGCAGCTAGAAGGTGAGTGTTGTGTCACAGAGACGTGTGAGACAAGAGCTGAACTTCGAGTTGTGTGAGGGGTGTGCGCTGGGGGGGTGCAGGGAGAAACTGTGGTCTGACTTGCTCCCAGACTGTTGGGGTACAGATATGTCCTAAGAGGCAGATCTGTATAGAGAGAGAAATATAAAAGCACATCATGTTTTTCCTTGAGAAAACACAATTATATCCCTCACTTCTAGGCGCCCAGCTTTCCCCTCTTGTCACAGGATGGAAAAAAGGATTGCTTTTTTTTTTTTTTTTAATTTTATTCCTCTTGGAAAGGCCTTGTTTTTACACCCCCACCCCTGTCATTTTGCCACCTGCCTCCCCTCTATGGACAGTGATCCCGCAGTTGAGCCTCAGGCTACGAAATAGATGCTTTTCTTCCCTCCCAGCACAGATGTTGGTGTCATGGCTGTAATCGGGACACTTTCAGGACGTGGTCACGCCTCCTCCCTCTAGCCAAAGGGACCCCATAAATCTTTAATGCTATTTTACAAACATTCTGTGCGAGGATGGGGAAAGACGGGGCACGACCGAAAAAAAACCCCACAATAGTATTTAGGAGGATTTTTAAATTATTATTATTGATAATGGGTTTTTGTTTGTTTGTTTGGGGTTTGTTGTTGTTTTGTTTTTGTTTTTGCTTGTTTGGGGTTTTTTTGGGGGTGTGTGTGTGTTTGTTTGGGGGCTTTTTTCTCCGTTGTTTGTTTCCTCTTTTAAAAATACGGCAGTCTTCGGGACTTCCCAGTGTCACCCTTGCTTATGCCCAGGGCTCTCTGCACCCTCTCCCTCTGGCCAGGGCTTGTAGTACGGGGAGAAACCCCGAAGCCTCGGCCGCCCAACTTCAGCTCCGGGCGGCATGTCCGGCTGTGCCCAGGCACTGTCGGCTCTCGCCGCGGCTGCACGGCGGGTTGAAGTTGTCTGTCCCTGTAAAATCCCCCTGTCCTCCCGCCCACATCACTCCTTGCATAGGCATCACCCGGCGAGCAAGGGGCTGTAGCGCTGCCGGGAAGAGGTGGCCCAGTGGTATCATCCTCTTCCAGGGAAGGGTCACACCGCCTTTAAACACGGCAGCCCCAGGGTTAGCAGGGCCGGTCTGCGCATCGCCGGCTGGAAAATACTCTCCCTAAAGTTGTCTCCGGCCCGTCCCGGCCGGGCTGTGCAAGGTAGTGCCGAAGTTCCCCCCGCGGCCCCCCAGCCTGCCCTGCCGCCCTCGCCTGTGCCACCGAGAGCTGGGGCGGCTTTGTTCGTTAGTTTTTGGCAGACGGCTTTGGAAACGCGCTTGCTTTGTTTGTTTGTTTGTTTCTCCGGTAGTAGTTCGGGGCTGGTGCCTGGTGTGGGCGGCCCGAGACAGGCAGAGGTCCCCGCAAGCTGCAGCGTCTCTCGGTGTGGCGGGCGGAGGGCGCGAGGGCAGCAGCGAGATGGGGCGGCCTGTCCGAAAACAGCGCAGAGCATCCCCACATAAAAAAAATAATAAAAAAAAAATGAACTCAACACAAAACGCAAAAATACACCCCCCCAAAAAAATCACCAAACTGAAGAAAACCTTTTTGCCCAGCGTTTTCGGTGGGTTTGGGCACTTTGTGAGGCCTGCTGCCAGAGGGAAGTGATTGTGCTCTGTGGGGTCACCAAGACACTGTTTTTTAATGGTTTTTTTTTAATCTGATTAGCATCTCCCAGGGCCGCATCGAGCCTTCCGTGTGTGCGAGGAAGGGGCTGGGGGCCGTATTTATCTTCCAAATGATGCTGCAAGATGAGCAGCGACCTCCAGCCCTTGTCTCTCGAGCTGGGGTCAACCCATCTCGTGGGTTCCACCGTACTGGTCTGTGAGTAGGGTCCTGGAGACGCTCAGCAATGCTTCTCTAGGTTTGGATACTTTTCTGCTCAGTAGTTTTTTGTCTTTTTGGTTTTGGTTTAGGTTTTGGTATTTTGGCTCAAGTTTTTTTACTCTGTTTTGTCAGCGAAGCGTTTCAGCCAGGGCAGTGGTGAGGGAACCGCGAAGGTTGGGGGTCTGCTCCGCGGAAGGTGGTTTGCATTCCGAGAGGCCGTCTGTCCCCTCCTGGCCTCTGACCACGGACAAATTCCCAGTGCTTCAGGCTCCTCCTCGGGCCCCTGGAACCCCCCTGTAGGGGATGGGCAAGGGCTCCCTCCAGCCCTGCTGCCGAGTCCCACGAGCGCTCCTGCCGCCCCCGATGCTCGGCGTTCGTTTCCAGGAATGAAAGCGAGCACGCGCGGAGCGACTCGGCCGCTGCTCGGAGAGCGTGGGGAAAGAATTGCCAGCGGCCCCAGTCTTGCTTTTTCCAGGCACGGGGTATTCTCCTTGATCTCCCGGCAGACAGGCAGGGCTTTTACGGGCTCAAGCTGCCGTCACCACGCCTAGGTCAAAGCCTCTTCTCTTCATCCTTTTAAAAAACAAATAGCTCGAGAGAAACCCTTTCCAGGGGCGGGCTGCCCCTCGCCTGTAGAGGGGTGAACTCCAGCTCGCAGGACTCCTAGGTCCTGACAGGACTCCCCAGCCCGGTGAGGTACCCACTGCCCGGACGGCTTCCGTGGTGCTTTCGAGGCCGGTCGAGATGCTCGGTGCTCCGCGCCCCTCGAAGGTGGGGCAGCACTCCTCGCTTGCTTCCGAACGGCTCCGAGTCGCCGGCGCCACCGAGAAGGTCCCGGCTCCCGGGCCTTAGTCCTCCCACCCCAGGGTGAGGCAGGTGCTGCGGCTCCGCAGCCCCTAAGGCGGCTCTCTGCCCGCAGGCGCGGCCCCCTTCGGAGGTCACTCCGCTGGAGACTTTGACGACGGGTTCCTGCGAAGGAAGCAGCGCCGCAATCGCACCACCTTCACACTGCAGCAGGTAGGAGCCTGCTTCTCTCTGCCCCCGACCTGTACACCAATTGCCCCCCTGCTTACTCCTTGCCCGCCCGCCCCGCCTTCTGCATTCCCTGCACTCCCCGGCTCCCGGCCCGGCGCGGCCCCGCTTTCCTCATCTCTCGCAGAAATCCCCCTGGGGCAGGTAGACAGACAACCCCCGAGGCGGCAGCTCCCCGGTCCACACCGCGCCCCAGGTGTGCCTTGCCCCTGACAGATGTTTGCTCTCCTCCCCTCCACCAGCTCGAGGCACTGGAAGCCGTTTTTGCTCAAACCCACTACCCCGATGTATTCACTAGGGAAGAGCTGGCGATGAAAATCAACCTTACGGAAGCCAGGGTGCAGGTAAACAATCGGGGGAATGATTCAACTCTCGGATATTCAAACTGGCAAACTTTTTTTTTTTTTTTTTTTTTTTTTTGACATCATGATTGCAGAGTGCACATTTGGCCAAAGAACGCAAATGAAGACGATCTGTCATTTTCATGATGCACTTTAATAACATCAACATAATGTGGAATATTAGATTAGGTTGATTAATCGGTCATTCATAATTAACTAGTGATAATGTTCTACACTAATTTGTCCGCGTCTCCAAGGTACTAAATTACATCAATGCACATCCATTTCCTTGCTTTTGGAGGGGGTGTGTATGGAGAAAAGAGCTGAGACGTGATTCTCCAAAGCAACTATGACCACTGTCGAGAGCGGGGTTAGTCAACTGCAGGGAGTTCAGATGTCAGGAAAGAACCGTATGCACCTCTTAAACTTTTCTCCCTTTTGACTTCTTTCCAAAAACTTGATTTAGACAGCTAAATAGCCTGTAGAGTAATCCCCAATAAATACCATTGGCTATGATTAATCTCTTTTCATCCCCCCTTTCCTTCCTTCCTTTTTTTTTTCTTTTTCTTTTCCTTTTCCTTCCCATCTTTTCCCCCTCCTTTCCTTCCTTTCTTATCCTCACTTCCTCCTTTGTTTTTTGTTTTGTTTTGTTTTGTTTGTTTGTTTGTTTTTAATTTTGACCAGCTGTTTGGGTTTATTTTCCATATCCAGAAATTAGTTTTGTTTGTCCACAAGCTCTTCTAAGAACAACAGTCCTGCAATTGTCAGAGATGGATCCCCGTAACTGTAGGCATCCACCACAGAGATGCAAACCATTTTTTGAGCATGGTTATGTATTCATTTTATTTAGGGGCCTTTTCTGCACACTGTTTTTGTATTTTTATTTAGGTGCTCAGGGTTAAGACTATGCAAAGATCTAATTGTAGGAAATATAATAGCTTGCCTTCTGTTCCCTAGGGTCATGTTAGTATCTCTTAAAACCCAATGGCTGAAGAGAGATAATGGAATTCACCACAGTAAATTGGGGATTGTAAACAAATTATTTCTCCTATAATCAGATTATGCGATCCTGATTATTAAATCTGAACATGAATCATTGGTCATATGCGGGCAAATTAAACTGATTATTATTTGGAAATGAAAATCTCCTTTTGCCACTGCATTGTAGGTACTGGCATAAAAAAAAATAATAAAAAATGCCATTTTGCCTATTGGTGCCTAAAGACTGAACTGCAAATTGAGATAAATGGGACAATTATTGAGCATTCAGAAGTGGAAGATCATAACTTCTTCCTGAAAGGTGCAAGGGTGAGATAGGGGTGGTGACAATTAGACTGCTGAGGACTGGTGTTTAGCCTTGTTGTTGGCTATTATGCAAACAGACAATAGATGCAAGCATTTGTGTAGCCTGCTTTCATGCAGGGACATGGGGAAACACAGAGGATGGGAGATATGTTTACATTTATACCCCTTGCTCATTCAAATATGATTAATGTGCTATAAAGCAGAGTCTTAATCGAAGATGATGTTGTCAAACAATAACTAAATAGGGAAATAAACGACTTCATCATGCTCTTTCCTCAGAAGCAGGCGAACTGTCAGTGCAAAGTCATTAAAATATGATAATGAAAAATAGCTCAATTAAATGTTGTTATAGCTGTGACCTTCATTCAATTAAGACACAAGAAAGTGTCTGCATTTTGCTTTGCATTTAACTGCTCTAAATTTAGAATATAGATAAAATCATTATTCAGTGTTTGCTGATACATGCAATTAAAAGGCAGCTAACTAAAATGTAATTGTAGGAGGAGAATAATAATAACAACAATCTTGCCTGTACTTGAAGTCATGTATTAAAATGTGGATTTCCTGACCTCAAGAGAGGCTTAGTATCTTCCACCTCATGTAAGGTGATTTCAGAGCATCAGCTCCAAGGTAAATGAAAAAAACCCAAACTGTTTGGGCTAAAAAACAGAAGATAAAATCAAGATCATGAATATTTGTATTGGATTACAGAGGAAAAATAAGATTTGGAAGCCTGCATGTGTTAAACTGTAAAATTAGTATATACCACCTTTTGAGACCTCTAAATGCAGACTGGAAAAATACATCAGAGAAATAATAGCAAGTGTCAGTCCTCTCCATGAAATAGGCTGGGCAAGATGGCCTGATACACAACTTTTCAGTTATGACCTCACTGATTCTAGCAGCAGCTCATTTAATTGCTTATATACATTTTTTGTCAGAGTGTTTAGATGTATATTGAAGGCCATCCCTATACAACAGGCATGGTAAAATATAGAAGCCAGTGAGAAATAAATGTGTGCATGCAGACAAGCATGTTTAGATGTTTTGCTAGCTGGCACAGTAATGTCAATTGTGTTGTGAGTTTGTTTGTTTGTTTTGTTTTGCTTTGTTTTTGTTTTGTTGTTTGGTGGTTGGTTTTTTTTAACGTCTTTAGATATTCCTGGCTTGCTTTCCAGACAGAAATATTCCAGGTACAAATGTAATCCTAAAGCTCAACTAGAATAGCAGTGGGAACACAAAATAAGAGCATGTTTTAGCCAAGCTTCTGAATGACTGATTTTGTAAGAGTAAAAATTTACAACCTTCTTGCTTCATGTGCATCTAAACACAATATTCAGCCGGGATTTCTCTCCTGCTCCAGGTGTGGTTCCAAAATCGAAGAGCTAAATGGAGGAAAACAGAGAGGGGTGCATCTGACCAAGAAGGCTCTAAGGAAACAATGGCTGAAGTGGCTCCTCCTGCGAGGAATTTAAATTCACCTTCTCCAGCAGATCAAACCAGAAATAAAAAAGAGGGTCTGGAGATCCAGCAGAGGTAAGTGTAATACATGTTATAACTGTCTCATTTTGGGGCAAGCAGGCATCATGTGTATGAACAAACATACAGACTTGCCTGCTGCTGAGTCTTGACTTACATAGTATAATCTTCAGGTTTAGCCCAAATCATTAGTCGATGAACCATCTCTCATACAACTCACTGCTCCTTGTGGAGAAGCTGAGAAGTTGGTGGCTGGAGAAGGCTTATGTTATCCAGGCTTGGTCCCATCTAGTTGCATGTTAGACACACCATTTGTGTGCATAAACAAACGCTGTCTTTGGAATTAGATAATTCTCATTTTTAAAGAAGCTGTTTTCTCTTCTCCATCAGTCTGAGTCGAGCAGTGGGTCCTACAGGACCTTTCTTCCCTTCCTGCCTGCCGGGGACTCTTCTCAACACAGCTACTTATGCACAGGCTTTATCCCACGTTGCCTCTCTAAAAGGTAAGTGACTTAGTTTAACTTCAGGGATAAGCTCAAAGAGCAACTTTTTCAAGCTAAGCAGCACAGTCCCTCTTGAGGGACTTATGCACAGGCTTTATTCCACTTGAGGTAGCAGGAAAGCTCTTGGAAAATGATGGATACTACCTTCTGTTTTGATTGGAAGTAATTGTACTGACTGATGTTGCAGATACAAGAGTGAGTGAATCTACTGTTGTACCTTGTAGCATTGTTTGTGGTGAAAGCTCCTTCATTTTACTCAGTTCTAGTGAGGTCAGGGTTCTTCTCAAGTAGTAAGGCATGTAGGGTTTTCTCCTTTAGAGTTTTCTTTGCATATGCTTTTTTAAAGTCAAATTTATACTACTAAATTAGTTATGCACATCCTTTTGCATTATACATTACCTGGCACCATTACTGATGCTCATCTGCTCTTTGCATGTGGTTTCCTTTGCAGTACATCTCTGCACAAGACCTTTCTCTTCTTGAACAGTAGGTCCTCTCTGAGAACTTGAATAAAGCATGTGCATGGGGACAGGGAAGAATAAAAGTAATTCCTCATTACCTGGGAACCAGGCTTCAGGAAGGGTACATCCAATGTCCATATCCTTTCCAATTCCCAAAAAGCAGCAGTATGCATCTTTTAAAAATAAATCACCAGCTGATCCATTAGCTGTTCCTCATATAACAATTTATAAGACTAAGGGTGTAAGCAGGATGAATTCAATTTATAGATTTATAGGATGTAAAGCCTCATAGCATGGCCAAGAACAAAGAGGTATGTACATTTACTTGATGCCTCAGTGTAGTGCAATAATTTGTGGAGAAAGTTTCCCAGTTTAAGACTCTCCACTACAAACACAAATGTCCTCTAATACCTCACTCTGGCATACTGCACTCCTTTAAATCAGCATTGCCAAAGTATATTCCTGAAGAAAAGGCTTGGAAAACTTCTCAGTTTTGCATGAAGTACAGCATCTTGTCTTTCTTAAAATGCTGAAGACAGCCACACCACACAGCTACTGCTATTTTGAATAGCAGTAGGACCTGTGATTTTGAATCAAGAAAAGCCACACGTATGAGCTGAACCCTAAAGCTTAAAGCATGACTGTCAACCTGAATGCTCTAAGTGGGCAGGGGCTGTTGTGCTGCATGAGTCCTCTAGATCTCTGCAAAGTCTTGGGGCAGAGACTTTCAGCTTCTTCTGTTGGGCAGGAGCAGGCAGTATCTACAGTATATACAAATGAAATTATTTCGGCAAATTGATTGTTCATTGATAAATGTAGTACTGGGTAGATTGAAAGGTATGGAAATGGGTTTATGTTCAGTGAATAATATCAGAGTAAAGGGAGATTTTAAAAAAAATTACATTTAAGCATTTTCAAAATCAAATGTATCAATAAGTTGTTCATGATTGTTTTATGGTTAAATGTAGCTAAATTTTAAGGAAAACAACCCAAATAAACAAAAATCAAGCAAGATGAAACAAAAAGTAATGAAAAAAAATTGGGTGGGTTTTTTTGTTTTGTTTTGTTTATTCAGAAGACTTCCAGATCTTCTTTTTTATGATTTAACATCTCAGCCACTAAATTGAGAAATTAATAATTTGTTCCCTTTTGTTTCATAGCAGTTTTACAATCCAGGGCAGGAAAAATTCCAGTTCTGAATCTCTTTTAGAGCTACTTATTAGACAGTCAGTTTCCCCAGCTAAGAGGCAGTGTCCTTGAAAAATGAGTCCCAAATGTAAATATAGATTCTTAAATAATTTGTATAGAGATGATCAGTTATCAGATGCATATGTATTCACCTGATGAATGTTGGCAGTTACACCTGCAGTTCATTGTTAAGATGGCTGATTTCTCTTTCCTGCCTGGCACTAGAAATCCTTAGATAACATACCATACATAACATAGGGGACTTAGATAACATAACATACATAACATAGGGGACTGGGATAATGTATTATATTTTGATTTTAAGAAATCCAGCTACAGATTTGCATATCTACATATCCACCTACAAAAGGCTTTGTGGAACTGCCCATGTCTGACAGCATATTGTTATACTTGCAAGGAACTTGGAGAATGAACAGCTGCTTTGAAGGAAGACCTTTTTCTTCCTGCTGATAGGTTTCAGTAATGTAAAATTTTGACTTTAAGGTTAAGGGAGAAGAATTTCTTGTTCTATAAGGCGGAACATTTGATTTATACAAGCACAGAATAATTCTAGCATCTTTCTTGTGTTACAGAGAGAGATTGTCTCCTCTTTCCTTAGCTCATCTCTACAAGTTCATCTTTCTGTTTCTTCAAGAGCAATTCACTTGGGCTGGGGTAGGGTCTGTACACAGCAGATCTTGATCTTCAATCTTGGCAAAGATGAATAGGACAAACTCTAGAGCTTCTAAGTTTACCAAAAGTAACACAGGCCTGATCTGCATTTTATTTCTCTTTGGTGTGAAAACACCAGATGAATAATGTTTCATCTAAACCAACATATTGTAAAGGACAACCAAGCTCATGTGTTAGTCTGGAGGAAGAGATAATGATTGTGGGAAGGGAGGAAAGGGCATGAACTGACACAATGTTCACAAAACCTTTATATTACCTTCTTAATCTTGCTCAATTCAAATTGTTTGGCTTTCCCTTCCTATTTCTCCCTTTGACCTAGGAGATTATTTCTACGTTTCAGGTCTGTCGAAGGAGAAGTAACCCTACTTTTAGGTGGGCATTTGTCTGTGTCCTTATATGTCTCAATGAAGTGACCTAAGACTCTCTCTTGAGAATCTAGTCACATTGTGCTGCAGGAATGCCAACAGGTCTCTGCCACAGTGATTCTGAGGGACATTAGGCCACACAAAATACCATCAAATTCAGCACAGGGAATAAAATCCTGAGCTGTTTCGGTTTAGGAATGCTTGAATAAGGAAAATTCAGCAAGTAGTAAGGTTTTATAAGATTTTGTAAGTTTTATTGAAGAGTGTAATGGTTAAGAGCTCTTTCTGGTATCTCATTCCATCCATGCTTTGAACTACCAGGAAATCTTTGTGCTTTTGAAAGCAAAATAGTTGCTCCAGAAAGAAAACACCATTTCACTACCGATGGATACATTACCCCACTTGCTTCTATGCATATGTCAAATTAAATGCAGCCCTTTTATGTGGAACCTGTAAATAGATATGTATTCCCACCATTGGAGAATAATCCTGGATGGTAAAGGGAATTATATTCTTCAGTAAGGTTGTAAAAGCTGTCTGCAGACAAATGGGCACTCTCAGTTCATCAGATGCTATAGGGAAGTCTAGGTTGTTTTCTTATCCCTTTGAGGAGACAGGATGTGCTTTGTTGGGCCAACACTTCATTGGTGTCAGTGAGTCAGAATTTATCAAATATTAGACTGATGCTTTAGAAGGAGACAATTAAACACAATACAGTGAATAACAAGTAATGATGATTATGTAACTAATTAATAATTATTTTATGCTCTCAGGGACCATTTTCATTTTGTCACCTGAGAGTCCTCTGCCTTCTATAGAGGAACGAATACCTCTTCTTCTCCTACTCTGATTGCTTGGCTCCAGATCCATATTTCCGAGTCTACATACATTGTGTAGGACACATGGTTCATGCTTGGATCTAATTTGTATTATAAGGTTATCACAGCTGATGGCAAAGTTGGTCTAGTAGAGATAAGAATTCTCAGCACAACCTATCATGGTGCAGGGTCTGACCCTGCAACTTTGCTTTTGGAAAGATTGTGCAGTGCACTGTAGGCTTGCCTCTTGCTCCGTGTGGCTCTGCAGCTCTTCAACAGGTACCAGTCATCTGAATCCCATATGTGCCATTTCTAGGTAAATGGGGGATATTGTTGGAGTATGACACTAGGTCTGTTCTTAAACATGAGAAGAAAGCTACTGTCCCTAAGCATGATGCCCCATGAACCCTGCTGCCTCTGGGAGATTTTTACTTAGTAGCAAGCATCTGTTAACTGCCACACCACCTCACTAAGTACTGTTGTTTCAGGAAATACATTTTCTCATTTGAATAATTAGCATAAGATCCTAATTTCTGTGGTATAAAGGGTTTCCTACTTCAGAATTCTAGTTCTTCACCACTGGCTATAGTAAGGAAGAAAGCTGGATCACATAGATGAAATTTCTGGTATTTGTTACTCTCTGAAATTTTCTTAATTTGACAACTATGCTACTTCATTGTGGTGACTTCGACATTTCCATGATATTCTAAGATGAATCACTTACTGTAAACCATGCATCTGTAGTCCATTTAGTAGATTTAATTGCAGACCTCAAATATGAAGGGAAAATACTTGTTTTATTTATGGGCTGTATAACAATCGAGTCATCAGGAAAAGCTAGTGTTCTGTGCAGAGAGACCTCAAAGTACCTTCTTAATGGATGACAGCATGAATGCAATTCATTAATGTAGAAGATGTTATTAATGGGTGTAAACAGAAATCTCTGCTTTTTAGCAGAAGTGTTCTACCATTCTGGTGGCTAAGGCCAAGAGTGTATCTGTTACATTGCACTGAAATTTCCCCAGACCCTGTGATGAGTGCAGTGTATGAGGAGAGAAATAATTACACTTGCCAGGGAATTACTTCCATAATTCACCCACAGCTCTGCTCTGTGCAAGTTATAGCTCAGTTGGTTTTCATGGCACCTCCATACCACTGATAGAGAAGCAGGATTGCATTATGCACATCAAAGTGGATATTCCAGGGCACCATTGATTAGTGTCTTTTATGGTTTGTTGCTGCTGTGGTTACTGTTGTTAGTATTAGGGAGGCTTAATTGCAGTATCAGGAAAAACCCACAACAACTAGAACTGCCCATCCATTACATTTCAATTTCTATTATAGAAAAATGAAGAGAATTTGCCTGACTCCACTGGGCAGTTCCCAATGCCAAGGGTGAGAAAGGAGTGTTCCAAGGACCTAACTTACCCTTGAACTGGTGTTTACTGAAGCACCACAGCTTTCCATAAGACTGGGGAATGGGAATCAAAACTCTCAGGGTCCTTTATTTTCTCTCACATTCTTGATTATGGACTTACTGACTTTTCTCATGTAACATAGCAAATATATCAAGTGGGTTCTGTTTGGCATTTCCCTTAGTTCATCTGCTGCTGCGAGTCTGGAGAATTCTAAACATTTCTTCAGTTTTCTGCAGATGCACAGATCTTGAGCAAATAACTTTGATTCCTATATCACAGGTCCCTGACTCTAACACTAGATAGATGTTTTATTAGGTGTGGGTTTTGTTTGCTTATTTGTCTTCAGGTTTGTTTTTTTGTTTGTTTTTGTTTTGTTGGGATTTTTTTGGTCTTTGCCACAAATATTAGGGAATATATAAATCCTAGGATCTGTAAGAGCCATAGAAAGAAAATGGCTTCTGACTTGCTCCTCTAGGACAAATCTTGATTAGGTTAGTGGACCTTAGCTGGGCAGAGGTTCCTATTGACCTCTCTTGGAGTGACACATGCCAGCAGGATTTAGGTTCAGATCATGTTTTTGATGTGGAAGGGAAGAGTAGTAAATGGTTCCTGAATTGACAGTATTCAAAGGATTGGGTCTGCTTTTACAGCCTTTGTAGACTTTGCTGCCAACTTTCCTGTCCAAACATACAAGGTTTTGGCTTCTGAATTACATTTTTTTGAACAGTACTAATGGCATAAATAAAGGAGGATGAAATCCTTCAGTTCCAATGTTAAGTTATTTACACAAAAAGATTCCTGCTAGAGCAACAGGACATGTAGGGTTCGCAAGCCAAGAAGATGTGAAATGACAACTTTTAACTCTTCTGTTAGCTCTGAAGTCTTTTTCCAGCCTCTGGGTAGCACAGGTGCCTTCCACATTTAACCAGCTTAGGAACTAGAAGGAGGAACCATCTAGCATAATTTTAGCAGCCTTGAGACTACCCTAAATTATACTGGGAGCATCTGGTGATTCTCTATTTCAGGCTTTAAGTTCATACCTTTATCGTTTTTCTGAACCTCCTGATTCAGAGTTTTCATAAAGCTACTTTTGTTTTTCCTGGTTGTGCGTTAGGTTTTAATAAACAGAGTGTTGATACCATGTATGAAGAGCAAGAGGGAGCTCCCTTTGAATCAGCTCTCACTGGTAAATGACACTATGAACTTGAGGTTTTGTTGACTTTTCAACCCTTGTGAAAGTGATTTTAGAGTTTATGAAGATTTACAGCTCAAACAAACCATGTGACTACTATCAGAAGAAAACAACACTTAAATAATGTATATTATTTTTTCTGAAAACTAAACAGCATGTGATGACTGGTGAGGATTTTAAATGGGATTTTTTTTCTCACTTCCCTCCATGTCAAGTTGCTATTCAACTGTCCACAACAAATGCTGGTATGTGCAAATACTGAAAGAGGAAAGGGATATTGCCTTTTGGAAAGGCCATCTATGAAATTCTTTAGGCTATTGAGTTGAAATACAAAATATATACTTCAAATAATTACATATCAATGTGGGTCCCACTCCCACCACACTCTTCTCAGCTGAAACTGAACCTTGGAAGTGAACAAAAGGGTATGCAACCAAAATTGTAGATCAGATATTGTTATAATTGAAATGTGATGTTGGCAGAGACAAGACAGAACTAATTTAATTTTTCTTGTCAGTCTCTGTAGTAGATCAATTAAACTGCCAAGTGGATCAAATATTTCAGACTGTATATATTACATTAAGTATTTATGTTCAGGCTGAGCATTTAAAGTATGATCTCATATAGAAATACAAGGAGGTTCAGATCAATTCAGCAGAATTTGCTCTAAGTTAATGGAAATCTAATAGTGTATTTTAATTTTGTGTACAGGAGGCAGTAAGTTCCTGAAAGAAAGAAAATGGTACCCTACCTGTATTGTAGCAGCTTCATCCAAATTCCATTAAACTAATATCAGACTGCCATAGAGGTTAGTGGAAGCTTGATCAAGATCTAAGGCTAATTAATGACTTAACCCACACTGATTTTGATGGGAGCTAGGTGCCTAAACTCCACTGAGGATCCAAAATATGTAGAACAATTCCTTACTTCCCCACTGTAGACTCCAGGTTACTGAAATAAGATGTAGAAAATAATTTAATTCTGCTATATATGGATGCCTCTTTCTTGGTGAAAATCACATCCGTGTCCATCATGGGATAGCTAATGGGCAGGTGGAGACCTTGGGTTCCCAAGTCTCCTGTTGTTTGTCTTGACTTTTGTACCAGCAAAGTCCAACAGATTTCATGGGGCTAACTATCCGCAGACACTGGCAATTGTAAGGCAGATTTAACTTTCTTTATAACCCACATAAAAAAAACCAAATCAGGGTGAAATCCTACTTTCCTATATTCTGGATGGATCCTGGAGTAAATGATGCTTGATACTTTTTCCTTTTTTTTTTTTTTTTCATGTGTAAGCTGTTGTTTATGAGTGTTTTAACCACAGTGAAAATTAAAGGAATGGTTTATGGGTGAATTATTGCTAGAGGTAGCCTAGTTTCCACCACAGGTAACTGCACTGTCAGGTTGCTAAGTCACTAGGTAATATTAGGTCTAATTATTAAGCAAAGAGCTTAGATTGGTCCTGAAGACTGATAAATATTTTATCTCTCTTTAACAATGGAATGAAAATTATTCTTAGGGGATGGAGCTGATTTCTGCTTTTTTGAAAAGGGGAAGAGTCTTTTCCACTTCCCCGTCTGAGTAGACAATGTCTGTGCTCAATTCCATGTTAGATATCACAGGTGGGCCAATCCTTCCCTCAGTATGGGAGATGAACAGCCATGTTTGAAAGTCTCACTGAGTTTGTGTTAGGAAGCAGCAGTGCAAAGACAGCTGATGCATAGGCAGGCCTCCCAGTTCCCCCATTTTAGAGATGAACCTTAAAATAGTGGGGCTTAACAGTTGTGAAAAAATAGACTTCTGTGCGGCTTCTGCAGCTGAAGACCTGCTGCAAACTGCAGAGACTCAAGTGTTGATCTCCCTCTCTTCCCTTTCGTTAAAGCAGTGGCTGTCCAGCACCACTGAAGTGGCTGCGATTCAACAGGGCAAAAAAATTACTTGAGTATGGTTGTTGTCGGTGGTAAATCGGTAAGCTGTGCACTGAGTAGATTTTATGATAAACCTTCATGACCTTCTCAAAGCAGTCACAGAATTAAAGATTTAGCTTCCTAGTGCTAAAAGGAAAGAATGGAATATTTCAGTCAAGTGCTGAAACTGCTTGTGTAATTCATTTGAATACCTGGACCCATGGAAATGGTGGTCTGCTGATCATGTGCTCTATCAGAGGAGTACTAGATGAGAAAAGAGGACTTCCCAGTTACATTAGTAACTTGCCTCTTTTAGATACTGTTTTCTTAGAATGCAGAGAATAATTTTTTCCTGAATGTTACCTGCAAGCTGCAAATTTCTGACAATTGGCCAATATCCTAAAAACAAACAACTGTCTGCCTTCATCCCTATCAGATGGGTGCTGACCCATTGCTGCCGAGAATAGAAGTGTGAAAAAGACTACCTGCTCCCTGCAGGTTATTAGTTCCATCACTTAGTCATGAGCCATTTAACTTTAATATTAAACTGCAGAAATTAAAGCAAGTCCTTGGCTTGGAGACATTGCATCATGTCAGGATGTGTGGCTGGGGTCTTTCTTGTTGGGAGATAGCATATCAGCAAAGGACAGGATGTTGTTAGGGGTGTAGAAGAGGATTTGGAGTTTCTGTGTTCTCTGAGACTCTTGGAAAAAGTGGTATTACCCAACATTTCTCACTGGTGAACAAATTAAAGTACTAGCTCAGTCATCTCACCCTGCCTTCCCTCTCTGCTCCTCTGACACATTCTCTCATTCATTCAATAGCTATATTTAAGCTAGGTACCAAGGTGGCTTTTTGGATGGACATCATGTCCTGCCCTGCAGTCAACCTATATTTCCAGGTGTCCTTGTTTGGGAACTGGCCTGAGTCCCAGTGTTACCAAAGATAAGGCAGAGGAAGAGCATGCAGTGGTCCATCTCAGAAAGGCAGCAGGTGAAGTGAGGACTGTGTCTGTCAATGGGTTCTAGGAAGCCTTTTGGCTTAAAGAATGAGGAGTATCATTTCACCCCCTCTCCAGTGTTTTACCACCTGCTTGGAACAGCCTATGTGTCTCATATGACAGGGTTGAGATGGTCTGGGCCATCTCTCCTGGTGGGACTCTTAAACCATGTCAGAAGGAGCAGCTTTAGGTGACCTTGGAACAGACTCTTGCAGGCAGATGTGATGCCAATTGTTGGCAGGGCCCTGGCCAAGGAAAAGCCTATCTCATCTTGCAGTGAAACAGGAGAAGGTAATGATTTCCTGCATAATAAGAGGGTATTTTCACCTTTCTCTGCAGTAATCTTTCGGATGTAGAAAAGTGATGTGATGCCCACACTCAATGGATAAATGCAACTGTTCAAAAGGATCAGGCTTCAGTGGAGGGTAGGGGGCACCTCCAGCATGGGTCTAATGATAGCCACTGAACAGCAGCTTGGTATGAGAGCAGGGTACAAGCACAGCCTCACCTGTGGGGAAGCCTCGCCCTATTTGCCCTTGCTTACTCTGTTTTTCATCCTGGACAACTCTCAGTGAAAGATCCTTCACAGTGGCCTCAGCAGGACAGGATGTGGCTTTTCTAGCCCTGATCCAGAGAACATCTATGTACCCACTAAAAGTCAACAGGGGAGGGGGTTGGTGCCATTTGAGACTCTAACCCCACCTCTGCTCTCTCCAGACTGACCATGGAGGGAACAGTCAGACAGCCCCTATGACCTTCCCCATCAGTGATGGTGCCTTATCTCCTTCCTCCCCAGGGAGCCCACTGTGCTCATGCTGTGTTCCAGACCCCATGGGCCTCTCCTTCCTGCCCACCTATGGCTGCCAAAGCAACCGTACCGCCAGCGTGGCTGCACTGCGCATGAAGGCCCGGGAGCACTCGGAGGCTGTGCTCCAGTCTGCAAACCTCCTGCCCTCCACCAGCAGCCCCACTCCTCCCTCCAAACCTGGTCCAGAGGGCAGACAGGACAAGCAGCCCTCTCCAGCCAAGGAGCACATGGAAGGGGAGAAGAGCGTATGAGACCGGACTGGCGCTAGCTAGCCCCTCAGCTCAGAGCAGGGATCCACAACCAGGGCTCTTCTGCCAGTTGAACTGCAGTGTGACCATGCCCCAGCAGGATTTCACGGGGCCATCAGGGACCTGGAAAATCTGAGTGGCCTCTTTGGCTGCCTTTCACACATCCTTGCTTTTCCTGCACCGCTGTAGGTTTGTTCCCCTGAATTACTGGCACTATCTGTGTTTGGAAACTTTTGTGAAATTGTTTTTAGCCCCTCCTCCATATCCCAGGGACACCGAAATGCCCAGGATCCTGACTTGCTCCTGCACATCTCAGCTTCCCATCCTGCCTGAGATGGAGGGCTGGCAGCAGGGCAGCACTTCCAGATGTGAGGTCTGGGGCAGGAGAGCCATTGTTTACCCCACCATGCACAGCAGAGGAGAAATATGCAGGTATATACCACTTTGGCCTGCTGTTTCCTGACGGCATTTGAATTCAACCAAATCTATCCGAGGCAAGCCAGGTGTAAAGGAAGCAGAAAATACAATTAAATTCTTCATAATTTTTTCCTTCTCATTTTCCCCAAAAGTGAAACTTTTTCATGGAGTAGGTTACTGGGAAATTACTGAGATCAGTTTACCTGTGAATAAAATCCTTACACTAGTTTCTATGTGAACATTAGTCTGTTGCTCTTGCCATTCCCTGGGTTAGACATGATATGACTCCAGAGAAAACACACATGACTCCAGAGCAGCACTCCTAGTTTCAAATTGGTAATGCTGGTATTTAATGGAAGGTGCAGTTGTCTCTAGATGTGCAAAAAATTGGGAGTATTTGAGCACCATTCTCTTGGAAAGAAAAGACTACAAAACAAAATTATTCTGCATTGCAACACTACAAATATGTCCTTGCATGTTTTGTTTTTTAATAAAATGGAAATAAAGCTTGAAAGGATATCCTTTATGCCATCCAAAATCAGACTATTCCATTCACTGAAGGCTTGTAGTGAATCTGGATATGAAAATACCTTAATTCTTACAGATTGGGCACAGTGCAAAGGAGAAATTGATGCCTCAGGAAATACAGTCTTATTGCTAACCCAAAAGTCCCCAAAGCAAAGCAGACTAAGATCTGATGCTCTAAAGCAGGAATTTTAATCTGAGGCGCCTCACATTTTTTTAATGGGAAAAGCATACGCAACAATTTAATTAAACTTAGTAAGATGGACTTGCTTTTCTCAGGTGCCTTTTGCAGTCGCCTTATGCTTGTCCACAGATGTCCCTGGGGAACAGGGGTGGAACCACTGCATGAAACTCAACCAAGTAACACAGAGGCTAGTGGAAGGATTTCTCTCAGCTCTGATCCCGCATGTTATGCTGAGGAAACTGAGCACATGCTTTTACATGGGATTGTGTTTGGCTTCTCACAGGATCTGAGCTTGGGATGTGCTTGGAAAGACAGTCCTGAGTAAGATTAGCAGCAAAAGAATGTTGTCCTCCACCTAATTGATCTCAGTCCCTGGATTTCACAGAATCTGGGACTTTAATGGGGTTTGTAGGACCCTCTCATGCTCTCCTTCATTTCCCTGAAGCAGGACTTGATACCAATACCCATTCAAAGGGTGGAAGTCTTGGTCTTCAGGGAGTGGGTCAGCAGCACCAAACATCTTCACTGCTCCGGGAGTGAAGTGTAGTAGGCATTCCTCCAGGGTAGGGTTTGTGTCTTCTGGACACAGGCGATCAGAAAGGGCATTGCTTGGGTCTGTCCTTGGGTTGAAGTACAGAGAAAAGTCTGACAGGGAACCCATTCAGCAAACGCAGTGATTTTGCTTCACTTTTGCCACACCATGTGTTCTTTTTGGCAACCCTGAACTGTCCTCATTGCAGGGGGAACATGAACTGATTGGCCTTTGTGTTCTGGCTTCAGGAGCTGCTCTGCTGAAGTGGAGGTGGAGGTGTCTTCCCTGGCTGCAAATGATGACAATTTAAACAGCAACAACAACCTTTTTATTCCACCAAAATAAAATAGATCACTGTGTGCTATGTTGTGGGGAGCAGTTGGAGAAGAGACCAGCACTGTTTTCTTAGTGATCTTCCCTGTAATAATTTTGTGTGCCTCCCCCCACCCCCCCCAAAGGACTAAAAAAATTCCACTCCAAAGAGGCAGAGCCCAACTTCATTTCAACATAATTACCTTGCATTCAGTTGAACTTCAGCCCTTCTGTACACTAACTCTTCAATCTAATTGTTTGATTAAACTCGTATTTCCTCCAGAAAGGTACATAAATAAGTGAATTGTTGAGCAAATTAAGAATACTTAACAGCATTGCATCTGAAAAGTAGTTATGCTGATTAAATTTTCTGTCCTTGAGGATTTTCAGGAAATTACTTTTGATCGTCAATAACACAATTAAGTAAACTACACGCACATTAGCATGAATAATTGATAAGAAATTATGTATTACCACGAAGCACTGATTTAATAATTCATGATGCGACACTCTAGTGACTGTGCAAAACTGGATAACATCGACAAGTCTGCCTGATGTTGCTGGAAATGCTGCAATTACAAACATGTCCATAGTTTTGCTGTACAATAAAGAACAGTATCTGATGCATGCTGTAGTTTCTGTTTGTTTAATAAATAAATTTAGAAAGAAGACCCTGAAAAGCTACTGTACTGTTTTCATTCAGATCTATTTCTCCATCCTAGCATCTGCTCTCACATTGATGACTGTCCATTCTGTTTAGGCCACAAAGATGTTGGAGACTTGGGGATTAGCTCTCTGATTTGCAGCTGGAACCTACTGGGTGTCTCATAACTTTCAAAATTATGGAACTCAAAAGTATTCCAGAGCCTGCTGTTAGGATCAAAGCAGCATTAGTCACCCTTATGCCTGAGCTCAAAGTCTTTTAGACTCTTCAGTGTCTGATGTGCCTGTGATTCTAATGATTCATATGATTTTGCAGGTGGTTGCTCTAAGTTAGCCATAAGTGAAGCTTTCAGAGTTGTATGTTTTGAGTCTGCACAACACCATGGTAAACTCTAGGTTAATTTGCTAACAACTCTTGCCACTTTCCTAGGGTAGACACATACATATTTGCATTCTCATTAGCACGGTGGGGGAAACGGTATACTGAGCCACATTTGCCATTCATAGTTTGGCCTGAGACCTGTCTGCCCAAGACAGCACAGCCCAAAGGAACTTGCCTGAGGTCAGTGCACAGTAGCACAAGGGCAAGAGAAAACCCAAGATATCTGTGCCTCAGTCGTGCCCGCTTCTAGTCACCAGACCCTGTTTCCTTCTGGATAGACTGCCCACCATGGGTGATCCATATACCTTCTTTTTGTGCTATCATATATCAGGGTTATGCCACTTAAACCACTCCTGTAATGGCCATCTCAGTAGCTTTGATTAAGCCTGGCATTTAAAAGTTTATAACTCAGCTATAAAAAGTCATTCAGGCTGAACCCCAGTATGAGAGGCTCAAGCCCAAGGGGATGATTTACACGTGAGCTATTCCAAATTCAGCCTGTGTGATATTTTTTCAGTTCTGTGAAGGAAAAATGGAAGCACAAGGTTTGAGGGACAGATGTAAGACAAAGATGTTCTGTTTGATGACTTAGTGTATTGTCTCTAGATCCCATGCAGCAATTCTCTGTGAATTTCCATACTAGCATAAGGCACACATAGCATGAATGGCTTCTGTGCAAATCTCACTTGCATGATTTTGGCAAAGCATCTCCAGTCCTGGGCTCTTCTTCAGAAATCGCATACATCCACGATGCCTTCACACGTCACCTTCCCTGCTTGGGCCATCTCCCAACATCTTCACTCATGCTCTGTTGAAAGCCTGTGGTCCTGCTTCCAGCTCTGGTGCTAACGCACAGCTTGTGCTTCCCTGCCCCAGAGTCACCTGCCCTGTGCAGTGTCCTGCCCCAGTGCTGAGCCTAGCACCAGGGAGTTGCTGCTCAGGGTGTACGTGCAGGGTTATTGCAGAACATTGTTCCGGTTTTTGTTAAAGGGGGCTGATGCAAAGCACCAGGTCATGGGACCTCCTTTATAAGGTTGCATGACATCATCTCAGCTCTCCATAGTTTTTATCTCCCACACATCTATTTAGACCTCCTTATATATGCATCATATGAGGCAATGTGGAGCTGAGAATTCACTTTCACTCAGCTACACTGTAGGCTAGTCCTTCCTACACTGCATGCTGGATAGTAATGAGATTGCTAGGCTAATTGGCTCTTTATTAAGAGTATTATTTACAGTGGCGCTGAAGGCCATATGCATGCAGGAAAAGATCTTGGTATCCAGTTTAAATCTCCCCTTTTGCAGTTGGTGTCCTCCCCTTTGCAGTCCCAGAGACTGCTGGTGAGTTTAGGTTTACATGCTCTGCATCTTCCAGGTGGACTCCTCCATCCCCCCATCCCATGTCAGGGCCAAGGAGAAAAGCCTGCTGCTTTGGCAGTGTCTCTGGGAAGTTTGCACTTCTGCTAGCTTAAGCTTTCTGCTTCCCTGCAGCAGAAAGGAGCCAGTGCAGTGCGGGAGGAAGTAATTTGCTGCTGGGCAGACCACGAGGGAGCAGGGAATGGAGATGAAATGCTTGTGGTGTGCTGCTGTGGCACATTCTCCCTCTAAAAGAGCTGTTACTCAATAAAGATCCTGTTGTGCCTGTCTGTTTGTGCTGTAGAAGCAGTGTGTGAAGCAGGGGAAGTGAGAAGCCCTGAATTGATACCCGAGCTCTGAGTACATAATTCAGACCTCTTCACTGAAGAGTTTGACACCCCTGCCATAAATAAAAGAGCAGTAGAGTACAATAAACAATGCTTTATTCTTTCCAGTTAAAAACTTCCTTTGCACCGCGGTAAAATATTGACTTAAGGTGACCATATTACCACAAAATGTGATCTTTTACTGATACCAACCAAAGAAGCCTCTACATAGATCTGGCCCATGAGAATGAGAATTTCACTGTCACTTAGCAAATTCAGTTTTATTTGAGAGGCATGTGGTGACAATATTTTAATAATACAGCCACAACATCCTCATTGCCTGCCCTAGGCTCTTTGTCACAAGAGCTGCTGTCTCAGAAATCTGAGCATCATTCTTTGGTGATGTGACAAGTCTCCTGCACTAAACTTGTAATAGTTAAAATTCACCAGGATTTAAAGTACTGGTCCATGTAACTCTTCCAGTATTTCTCCTTGATGGCTTCTACTGTAGCCAGTGCTTTTTCAATACTGCTTTAACATTCATAAGATGAAACAGTGAAGGAAAAAAATCCACCACCACCTGTGTCATTTCGGAGCAGCAAAAGGCTGGGGTTTTTTCTCTGCAGGCTGAATGCCTTCTGTTCTAATAGGCCTGGAAGTTACTGTCTATCTGTAATTGCTCAAAAAGTGTGATTGATAGCAGCATTGAAGCTTTCTGATCTTGGGTAGCTGATAGTTTAGCTAAAAAAGCCCACAGCACTTGAGACTATGACAGCTCTATGTACAGAGGAAATATCCACTTCTCTGGGCTGGTCTAATGTCAGAGTGGTTGTTACTGCTCCACTTTCTAAGCCCCAGAACAAGCCAGAGTATTGTGACATAAATGTTGTATACAGGTGGATACCTGGAAGTGTGTCACTGTTTATAACTTAGTTACCCATCTTCTGCCCCATGCACACCACCTTAGGCATATCTGACTCATGAGCTGCCAAGGTCTATTCTGATAGGCAAATTCTTCTGTACTCCAAAGAGTGCCCTTCAGCCCAGGTTGGACGACATCTGAGAGTGTGACCACAAAATTTAACCCCAGAACAGCCATCAGAAGGCAGTCCAGACACTACTGGTCTGAGACACTGATCCTTGGGTCTGGTCAAGACCATCAGCAAACTTATAATTTCTAATTAAAATGTGTTTCCTTCGTCAGCTGAACTGCTTTACCTTTTGGTTTCCTTGCTTCAGAATTTTTGTTTATTAAACTCTGGCATTCAGTATTGGCCCTAGAGACTAACACTTGTCATAGTGGCAAATTTATTAGGACTCCCTTAGGCATTGAATAGGCTGAGGGTTTTTATTATATGCACACAGCATCTTTACACCCACACTGTACACGAGCCGATGTGTTAAATAAGATCCAAAGCCCGTTAAATGGAGAAGCCCTTCTCTCCAAAGAAGACTCCCCAGGAACCTAAACTCTGCCTGTTATATCACAGCTGGTTCACCCTTGCTACATCATGCTGGCTGATGGTTTTTATTAGGTTTTGGCAGATGCTTGAGAACCAAGATGCCGATACGATCACCAGTCCTTGGCACAACAAGGGATAGGAGCATCCCTGGGAGTCGTTCATTTTTATTAGAAATATTTCTGTAGCAGTGTGCAAGAAATTGGCTGCTGGCAGGGAAGGAAGATCTATAGGAGAAAAGAGCTGATCCTATTTCTTCTCTGAACCATTACTTGTATTTAGAGCTAAACGTAACTGGGACTGAGACAGTTACTCCAGGGAGAATTTCACAATCACTGCCCAAGAGGGGTCAAAAGGAAAGTTTCAAAGTCCCACTCATAAAGTAAAATACCTGAATATTTATCTTATGGGCCTGAAGCTGGTAGTAATCCAGATAGATTTTGCAGCGTGTTGTAGAAACAACACAGAAATCAAGCAACCAAGTACACATGTGCACATGTGCACGTGTGTGTGAGCACGAGGGCACATGCACAATCTGCAGATTCATTTCCCTTTGCTTGGGTTTCCCTCTCTAGAGCTCAGGACCTGCATTTAGGTGAGTCAGCTTCATGCACCCTGCAGTGCTGTTTGTCTGTCAGCAAAGCCTGGGACACATTGCACATTTTATCCTTACTTACACTAGGACGCTGTGGGATGGAGCTCACAACCTGGGTGCAAGTTGGAAGGAAAGGAAGGAGCATGGTTTCTTAGTGCTTTCTTACTCATGATTTCATTGAACAGTGCCTGGCCATCCTTGGGCCTTAAGTAACTATTGTGTGTTTTTTTCAGTGCAGACATACCAAAGGGAGGTATTTCTTGCTAAGGGGTCATTTTTTTTAAGCAATTGAACCAGCCTCCATATCTTGGGAGGCTTTCTGTCCCTTCAGTGAGGGCTCATGAGTCATCTGGAACCCCTCAGTGCTCCTGTGTCACCCTGCTGCTCAGTGCCACACTGCCTTTCCTGCCTCACATCATCACTAGGGTGAAGATAAATGTGATACTCTTTGCACCACACAAAAGAATTACTAGATCTGGGCTGAAACTTTCTTTTAAGGTACTGTAGGTTGGAGTCAATTTGTTTGGTTAAAATATCATAGATCACTGCTCTGTACAAATGTCAAGTGTCTAGAGAGCTGCTAAGGCTAGGAAATCTTTTGTTGATGGGAAACTCTGGAAATTTTCCAATTTCTACCCACTTCCAATCAAACCTAACTTTTAAAACTGTAATTCAGTACATTAAGAGCTATACATTTACTCCAGCTTGATGAATTAGATATATATTAAAATTACTTTCGTGACACTAGCATTCTTCTGGTCTGCAATATACCATTTGCCAGACATTGTGAGAAAAGGAAAGGAATGAATAAACAAGATTCATTTCTATTAATTAGACTTCAGAATTGCATTAATGAGCCAGGAAAGGAACTTGTACTCCAAGGTACTGGAGACTACTTGGTCCTACTGCCATTGCATGGGCAGTTAATTTAGCCTTGATTTCATAGTCTCTGTCTCTGTGACTTACAAACAAAAATGGATCCTGCATATCCGGGTGGATATATTGGGGCCACAGTTTAACAAAACCCATAGGAAAACAAATTTTAGCACCTGTCACAAAGGGAACTTGTGTTAGACTGATATTAATTTTGTGAACAATAATACCTTTCAAGCACACTGCTCTTCCTTCACCCTCTGCCTGGGACCTTCTCTCTTCCTGAGCTCAGCTCCTCACATTTCCATCAGCAGGAGTGAGCATTTTGGGCTCACTACAAGCAGATCAGGAAGCCCCTGCGAAGTGCTTCTGCTGGCAGAGACAGCAATAAGCAGCAAGGGGCAGAAAAGTCTTCAAGCATCCCAGCATGGTACAGAAGATTATGTCTGCTCTGTGCTGTGTTAGTTAACAGTGTATAAACAGCATTATGAGCATTAATTTAGGGGAACTGGGAATGAGTGAAGGTTTAGTTTGATTCAGGATGGATTTAGGATTAGCTGGAATAAAACGTTTGTGTGGGGATCTGTGTGGTTTTATCTATGGCCTGAGCATCAACAGACTTCCTCCTGCTCAGCCCTGTCAGGCACACACGACTTTGGCTGACAATGCTGTTCCAGTAGAAGCCTATAGTAGAGATGCAGTAACATGTATAAAACCTTTGTTTTACCTCTTGGGTCAGATTTATTTACAGGGTGGTCTTATTGCTATGGTACAAAGCTCAGTTTTACTGAGAAAGCTGTGGCCCCTGAAGGGGTGCTTCAAGCACAGTATGAATATACCATTGCTCTTACATTAATGCCACTCTCACAGCATGAATATGGCTGGAAGCTTTTCAAGGACCAGGCTGTTGTTTGGGCTTTTCAGCTGAGAAGAGTAAAAACTGACAACTGTAAACCATGTGGCTAGTTTCCTACTGAGCATGATCGGATAACCTCTCTTAGTATACTCCAGGGATGCAGATATTGCACACCATTAAACATATCTTGGAAGGATGAAAAACTACAACCAGGTTCCTCTATCACTTGAAAATACAGTGTTAGAAATGGACATAGGTCCCCGCCCATCCCTGTTAATAACAAGACTGTCAGCATGGAGCTGTCTGCATGGCAGCAGAGAGCCAGCACAAGAGAGAGCTCTGTAGTGGCTCCTCGGTGGCAGCAGGCTCTGAGTGCACCTTCTTGGGACTGGAACCCTGTGACTGTTTTCCCCTCACATAACCATTTCAGTGATGGTGACATCTCTTCCTCATTCCAAACTGGACAAAAATTACCAAACACCCAAAATCAAGCACCCAAATAAAAGAGCCCAAACATTCAGCACAACAAGCCATGAAGTAATAAACCAACCTGGGCTATTGGAAATATTTTGAGATATCTGAAAACCTTTGCTTTCGTTTCAACTTCTTAATACTTTTTTTTTTTTTAAATGAATGGTTTATTTAAAAAGTTGTTTCCATCCAAAAGAAAAAGTCTAGAACTATTTACTTATACATACATGTAAGCAAATGAGGAATTCTCAGCAATTTTTCAGCAAATTTCCCAGTTCATACCATTCCAAATGTACCTTTTTTTGTTTTGTTTTGTTTTTACCAGCAGTTCCTGTGTTGCCCAACCACAGGAACTATTTTTTTTTTTTAATTCTTAAAAATATTTTTAAATATATATTTTTTAAAAAATTTAAAATGTTTTTCCTAGTGGAGAAACTGTTTTATTGGAAAATTCCTGCTAAGGTGCAGTCATGTGATTTGGCAGTGTCAGTAGGTTTTTGGGCCAGTATTCCAGCCGGTATTTGATCCTGCTTGGTTTATGTTAGGGCTCATCTGGTTGCTAAGGTAAGAAATTTACTGTTAGTAGGATCAGTGCTAAGGCCAGTTATGTTGCTGGGTTGGACTGTTGGGGCTGATCTTGTTGCCAGGAGAACTGTTTGTTGTCTCAGGTTGGTAATGCAGTGGTTTCACAGAGGGGGAGTTAAGGAAAAGCCTTCTCCATCTACCTTAACAGTCCCATCTGTCCCAGCCTGTGCAACTACTGAGGACTCACCAACTACACCACCTTTAGCAAGAGCAGTCTGAGTGGGACCACTTGCTTCACCAGCAGGAGAGATGGAGGTATTCCAGGTACACCCCTAGTCCTAGCAAAAGTAGGGAAAGAGACAAACATTCTTCAGGGGAGTGGAACATGGGAAAACCAGGAAAAAATGGAGCTTCCCTGGGACAGACCCTGCAAGTAAAATGACATGTGGACTAATGCTCAAGGGTTCTGTTTAGATCATGGCCAGACACTTTAGTAGGACATAAATACTACATGTATAATTATATGCAGCTGTACAGACATACCTGATACACCTCTATATGAGGCATATCTCACTGTATGGATTTATCAACAATAACATTGTTTCATATGACTGTCTCCTTTAATTTCCTTTTGACTTTTACTTCTGGAAAGTTCACAAAGCCACAGCCAGTTTTGGCATGGAATAATTCTGAAATGTTTTCATCCATATTCCTTGAGAAAGGATGAAATCTTGGGAGACCTCATCTGGGTAGGCAGCACTTGCCAGCAGAAACCAATTTTGCCAACAGACTTACAGCAATCTCAGGGTGATCAAATAAAGGGTCTCTCTTGGGCCAGATCTTGTTTACAATCTCTATAGCTTATCAGCACTGGAATAGAAAGAAGGATCACTGTTTATCTCCAAGTCCATCTGCCATTTGTGGCTTGTCATTGTAAGGAAGATCCTGAAGAAGGTAATCCTGAAGATCACCTGAAATGCTTCATGGTGTTGGTGACAATTCTTGGCATTTTTGGCATAGCAATAAGCATGGGATCCATTTCTGTGAGCTCTAAATGCTGCCATTCCCTCTGTCAGTTTTAAGCAACTGGAGGGGCAGTTGTGTGAAGACGAGCCTCTAACACTGAATGCCAGAGAGTGGGAGTATGAACACACTGAAGAGCTCCAGGACAAGACAGCGTAGGGAAGAATTAGCCTGTCAGGAAGTTTGAGTTTGACAGGTCCTGTTTTTTCAAAGCATATCTCCAACTTTGAACATTTTTTTTTGCTTTTTCAAAGCATCACAGAATGCTTTCCACAAATTAAAGTTGGAAATTACCATAAAGATCAAGTCCAACCACTGACTAAACATTATCATGGCCACTAAGCCATGTCCTGAAGTGCCATATCTTTTTGAGTTCAACTTCTTTCTATTGCTAGAATGATTTTAAAGATTGCCCCTGCTTATGACAGCTTTCCCCTCTCCTTCTTGTGAAGTTCCTCAGGTCTTGATTTATTTGATATGGACTTTGACGTGGGAAAGTGCACTGCAAGCTGCTTCTCCAAAGGCTTCACTTAAATCTGCTTTAATAAAAACATAGAGCTTTAGGCATTTGGGATATGTTTTCTCTTCTGCACTATTGAAATGCTGCTTTCTAAGTATGTTCAATAGCATATTAGAAACAAATCTCTAATTGGCCATAGACTACAGAAGACCTTACTATTTAATGTGAAAAATCAACATCATGGAAACTTTGATAATATCAAAAAGAAATGAGGGAAGACCACAGGTCATTTTCAGCCATTCCCTATCCATTTAAACCACATAATTACAATATTATTTTTAATATCAGGGGACAGTGGTGATTGCAAGATCATCATAAGACCAGAATAAAAATCCTAAAAATAAAATAATCATTGACCTATTATAATAAGCATTTCAGAAAACAAAACACACCAAAACAACAAAAAACACACTGAAGCTCAATTTACTCAAATGTTCCATGTTATTTCTATCTCCTATAAGGCTCTGATGCAGAATTTCTTTAATAAAAATGTCTGTTGTACAGCAGTTGCTCCAAATTACACATCTGTATGCAGTCACTAGAGCCCATGTAACTCATCACATAAAATATCACCAGTTTCTGATGCTGCTTTTCAGTGAGACAGACAACCAAACTTGGAGTTCTTCATTTACTCACAGAGTATATCCCCCAAATACATATATGCAAATCTATCAGTGTATTTCTGCTAAAAACATAACTAGACAACTTTTCTGTTTATGCTCTATTATACACATAGTTACACTTTAACTGTCAGCAAGGACTGCTTGGCTAGTCAGAGAACAAAGAAGAGCAGATCTAAATAAAACTGCCAGTCTGGACAAGGACTTAATCAAAATCATGTTGAGAAGAGTCTCCCCCGTGTTTCGCAATGCAACAGACAATAAAAGACACTGAGGAGAAATGTTAAACTATCACTGACAAGACTTTGGAGCCTACATACAACAGGACTCATTAGTAATGAAAAAGACAAATTACACCAAGTTACATACCTGGTAACTTCCCACAGTGTGGATGGGGCACAGGGAAAGCAAAAGCCTTGATGGTCTCTGTGTAGTGGCAAGAAGGTTATCCTCTTCCAGTGTTGCTGGACTTGGTGCTGGCACCACCTCCCAAGGATACTCTGGCCAGACTTCTGCCCTTGCACAGCAGAGATGGGTAGGAATGATTGCAGGAATCCTAAACCAAAGGTGTTTCTGCCCAGCCTCCTGCTCCCTCACTTTAGGAGGGGATGGAAGGGGGATGAAGCCCTGCATCCAGTCATCTCATAAATCTTTTCATTGTGTAGCACACACATACACAAACACACACTTCAGTGTTTCTGACTTTTTCTGCTGGCATAACGAGATAAAATTACAATGAGACATAATCACAATGAAAAAGCTGGCTAGAAGTCATTCCATTATTGTAAAACAAGTCCCTTTTATTTTGTTTATTAATTAATAAATAATTACTTATTCACAATTACAGTTGCATCAATGGAACATGTGCCGATGACACACATTTTCTTGGAGAGATGACTTAGGAAGGCACTGAACACCCAAGGAGGAGTTGATAAAAATCCAGACATGTAGGCCATTTCAATTAAATGACACTCTCTAAAACATATACAGCATTTTGCATAAAGAAGTTCAAGTTCTTGGGACAGAGTAACAGCTATGGGACTGCATATGTGACAACTGGACTGGAAGGCATTGCAGTTGCCCCAGAAGGAGAAGGAGGTTCAAAGGGAGGTGGTTCTGGCCCTAGAGCCAAAGACTAGGTAAGCCAGGTTTGGCCTCAGTCACATCAGCCAAGGAAGAAACACCACTGTAAACGAGCCTCAGGGCACCAAGAAATGTGACATGCAAAAATGGCCTTTTGAAGGAGAAGGGATGGTGAAAGCAATGTTCCTCAGTTCCCTTCAGCTTGCTGTGCCCTTTAGTCCTAACAGCTATTTGCTGGCAAGGCAGAACTCAGTTTAGTTTGCCTCAACACCTCTTTAACCTATGATTTAATGTCACTTTATGTCTTTTGCATCACAGAACAGTGCTTTCCTACAACTGCTTTCATGCCTACTGCACAACTCCCATAGCCCCCTCAAGACAGAGAGAGGTCAATTTACAGCTGCTATTTTGCCTAGTAAGCACCTGCTCCATCCTAGTTTCCACATCAGCAATGGAAAAAAATACCCAACAAACACAAACAGAAAAGGGCAAGGAAAGAAAAAAATATTTGCTATTTAAAAATATGTAATTTGGCTTCTTTTTAACAGACATTTAGTGTTCACCATCATGAGCATTACTGTTGTCTCATACTGTTATGCAAATAGCAGTTGTATATATATTTTTTATATATATAGTATTTATATATACAGGGTTCTTTATGTACATGCATATGTGTGTTTGTACACACACACTCCAAAGGCCTAGCAAGAAGTTGGCCAGCAGTGTGATCTAGACCAGAGACAGGCTTGCTGATGGGTTCATACTCAAATGGAGTCAACACCAGATCCAGTTGGGATCCGGAGCAACACGGTTATAAATCATTCATTCCTTGTGCTAAAGTGCTCTAGGGAAAGCTCTGGATACATGATAACCAATTTCATATTTGTTCTCAAAACTCCCCAGTTCTGTCTGTTTCATTTAACTAAAAGTTCTCTAGGTCAAAATTCCCTCTGGGACATGTGCATGTTTAGAGACATAGTCCACTGTGAATGTAGTTCCCTTAAGCTAGAAGAAAGGATTAACAAAAATAAAAAAGTCCTACTTTAAATGTATTTGGTATTCAAGTTAAGACTGGATCCTTTTTCAGATGCCCACAGTTCAGTTTACCTTCACAGCAGAGTCAAAAATACATTCTGCTTTTATCACATACCTAAAAGTATTGTATTGGAGGATACGATGCTCCAGAGTATGAGTTTGAGAAGGCCTGCGAAAAAAAGGGTGCAGAAGAAGAAGTGTGCACTTCTACAAAACAAATGGCAGTTAACCAAGCAAAAGGGACTTTATTTTTTTTTAATGCAGTTGTATAATTTGCTTATCCTGTTACCTTTTATTTTATATCTGTGCCCATATACTTTGTACCCACAGTCTCCTCTTGAAAGACAAGCTTTTATCTTGTCCTCTGAGAGCCTGCCTACTTCTTGACTTGTGCCTATTAAAAACATTTAAATTTGGAATACCAAGCAAACAAAAACCCAGCTTGTGCAGATAGGTTCTGTCCAAATGTATAATAGAAAATTTCAATAGATTAATTTGTCTGTATTGTAACATGTAGAGGTCATTCTGCTCTAAACTGGAGAGATATTATGCTGTATACAGTTACAGTAACAGTGAAGTGCAACATGGATGGATGGCATCATGTGAGTTTAGCAAAATACTTGTGACCAAAAAAAGGGAATAATATTAATAAAAGGAGCCATTTCCCTTAATTTAACAACTTGAAAATTTATCCTTGTTCCTGAAACACTCTTGACTTAAAAATTCTTTTTTCTTTTAGAACGAGCCCTTTCCCATGGGATACTGCACTTTCTGAGTTCCAAGCCAATATCAGTTAAAAAATTTCAATGTTTGCAGAATAGAATCATAGGATAATTCAGGTTGCAAAAGATCTTTTAGGTCTCTAGGTCTCTGGATACACCTCCTGCTCAAAGAGGATCAGACCTGAGGCCAGCCCAGTTTGATCAGAGCTTTATCCAGTCAGCTGTTGAAGACTTTCAAGGGTGGAGACTGAACAATAAATGTTTATTAATTATGGCAATTCAGCTGAATTTGCTCAAAACACAAAACAGATTAGTACAAGCATCTCCATTTCCACCCCACACTGTTGCTGCAACTGTCTCTGCCAAATCACAAAATGACAGATATTACACAACACTGCATAACAGGTGAAATGAACCTTAGAGAATCATAAAAAGGCTAAATCCACCCCCTACTGAAAACAATAAAGAGATGCCCTTAGTGTTTGTCTTGCCTCTCTAAGGGAAATGATTTAACAAATATAAGTGCCTGATGGGATCAAGGCTGATTCTGAATGGATGGCTCTTGTAAGGGATGGAAGAAGATTGGGAGCTGAGTTCAGATTAAGGAAGAATTCAATCCACCAAGTGGATTGGTCTGTGTTCTGAGAGCAGCCTCGATTATGGGAAATAAAAAAGTTACTGAAGAAAACCTCTATCATAACTATTAACACTGGGAGACTGGAGCAGTGCCTTGTCGGACCTCCATGTTGTATTTATGAACAAAAGACCTGATTCTTCCCTTTCTTATTAGGAAGTCAAGTGCCATTTCACTGAAAACAATTCCGTAGAAATAGCCTAAGATGTGAGTCAGGCTGCAAGTCATTGGTGTAATTCTTCCTTGAGGCTCCTGCACTTCACTTTTATCGGGAAAAACCGTATGAAAATGAGACAAAGTAAACCAATACTCTAAATATAGATATTTATAAGCAGGTACATTACTGTCAAATTTTTCATCTTTTCACCAAGGTTCTCTCATTATCTATGATGATAAAAAAAGAGCTTAAGTAAGGATGACTGATAGTCTGACATAGAACTTTCAAAGAAAAGTGATAAAGAAGCATTTTTCTAGAAATTAGTACTTTGGATGTTTTGCATCTTTTTTTTTTTTTTTTTAAATCAAAAAAATCTCAAGACCAAAATTAAGTATATTTTTCAGGTTTTACAAGTTGTAGCTGTATTTCAGTGGGAGCCTGAAAACAAAGCAAATCTATATTATCATAACCAAGGATCTTCTTATCCTAAGAAAAAAATAAATACTGTTATGGATTTAAATGAACCTTGATACTTAACAAAATATTTCAGGTCCAGTATCAATTTAAGTTGAAGTTTTAAGATGCATTATAAATAACTTCTGACTCAAGGGGAACTTACTTGGAGATTATCTAGAAGTATAAAGAATTCAGCAGTTTGTTACAGGCACTGCAAAAGTGTTTAAGTCTAGAGCAGCTGCAATGGTATTCTGGTTGTTCAGAGGTTTTTTGACATGGCCGTTGTACTGTGCATTCCATATATAATCTTCTTGTCAATGACAAATGGGTAATCAAGATGTGCAAAAGAAGAATCTTGAGCTTATGGCATATTTGTAGCCTTATGCTTTCTACCTGTCAATACATTTCAAAGACAGCGAGTGAGGAAAGTTCATTAAATGTGGCATCTGTCTTACGTCTCATAGGATCGACAGGACGGTCTCATAAGGTTTTACTTTGTGTCATATATCATGCAACACTTCTGGGCAAAAGGGCACTTGCTTTGGCAATCCCAGACACCATAATGGCAAAGCAGCAGCAGTAACAAGCGGTGGCTTCATACTGTTGTATTTATTTGTTTAGCTGGCATTGCCCCTTCATTTCACTGATAATTTGGTGTGCTTCTTTTGAGCGATCATCAGCTCGGATCTTTCATCAGTGGTTGGCTTTCAGTTCCCTTCCCACCCAAACCACAACGAAATTCAGTCATAAAGTGTTGTTTAAACATCAAATCTGCATGTGTTTTTGTGTGCATGTGTCTGTTCAGAAGGTTCTTAAAAACAATAGCTGACATACTTTGTTACTTCTGTTTTCAAGATACTCCTTCAGAAGCAAAATCATCTAAATCATTGAGGGACACTATGTCAGCATTTGGAGATGGGCTCATATTCTTTCCTAAGCAAACTTCAGTTTCTTCAGCATCTTGCCTATAGGTGTAAGAGGGTGGTTCGATATGGGGGTGAGTATCCACAGCTTCAGAGTATCCATAGTCCTGCTGGCCATCTTCAAGTAGTTCAGACAGTTCTCCTGGTACAGCTGGCATTAGCCAGGTAGATTCAGAGAGGTGAGGTGACTTCAGCAATGCTACAGATGAAGCTGGTAAAGGCAGCACTCTAGGGTAGGAGGCATAGGGAAAATTAATATTTTCTGAAGACGGGGGCTGGTATACCTTCTCTTCTGAGGAAGGGACTGAGACTTGAACATATTTGCCAGTTTCAGGATCATAAAATGTCTTTAAATTAACTTCAGCTGGTAAATCAACTACATAGTATTGACCGGAGTCAGGGTCTTGGAGGAGTTTACGCTGGGTTGAAGAGGATGAAGGGCTTACTGATGATGCACCACTGGGTCTTCCTGTATTGGTTTCTGTGGGAATAGATGTGGAGCGAGGGGCAGGATGGAGAGGAGAATATCCCAGGGGTAAGGGAGATGCCAGTGTCTGTCCAGGATGAGAAGGCTTTCTACCTATGGCATCTGCATGCTCAGTCTGATGTTTTTTCTGCTGTTCTTGTGTTTTGATTCTCCTGCTTGCCAGCTTTTTGGCCCGCCGCAGAGCTTTTTCTGTTTTCGGTGGCACAGCAGGAGGCTTGCCAGCTGCTCTTTCCCCAAGTCCCTTGGGCTCCAGTCTCTCAGCTTCTTTTGCAGAACCAGAAAGCAGATTGCTCCATGCTGAATCAAGTGTCTCTTCTGCAGACATATCAGCTTGACTCTTCAGTGCCACATTCATCAAGGTGGGGTTTATAACATCCTCTGTCTCTCCAAGACCAGAAATCATTGGTTTCTCTGATGATGAACTGGTAGCAAAAGAGTGCATCGTACTGCCTGACCTGGGGCTTGTAACAGCAGAGCATGCCAGACTATCTAACAAAACCGGTGCACCTTCTGTATGTAGGAAGTCCTCTAAAGTTTCATGGGATACAGGAGAACACGTGTGGACCTCTGATATGGAGCCAGTCACAGGGGAAATTGTCTCCCTAGTGATAATTTTTTTCACACAAGACCCACCTTTGCGATTAGATAAATGATGATTCTTAAAGTAATTAGCCTTTCTTTCTGTGGAATAGCTGGGGTTGTTTTGTGCTTGGACATTTTCCAGACCTAAATCTGGCTGTGTTAAGCTGTGTCTTGCCTTCCTAGTCTGGGGCTTCTCTTTCCTTCTGCAGAGACTTTCCTCATTCATTTTCCCAACTTTGTTTAACAAAGCACAAGTCTCTTCATCTTCTCCCATCAACTTCCGTAATGAAAAGCTCTCTGTATCTTCCAAAAAACTTGGATCCAGTGTTGCTGAAGTAGTTCCAGGCTCACAGACCTCCTTCCTGCTGTCATTTTCACCATCCCTCGCATTCTGCTGCCCTCTCCACCTCGATGCCAACCAGGCTACCTCTGGAGCATGCAACATGTTTCGGTGCTGCTGCTTGTGCTCTGCTTGGGGCATAAACCTACTTTCCATTTCCTTATAACTGCTGCTCACCGTATCATCCAGAGAAAAAGACCTGAACAGTGGCAGCTTGACAGCCCTTATTACCTGAGGTGACCTGAATGTGTTATCTTTAATCATAAACAGGCTGGGTTTGGTTGAGCTTGAAGATGATAGTATTTGTGGTTCCTCAGACCTGGTGATGGACATGTCCTTTATACTGTCAGAAGTAAAATCTACACTCTTGACCTCTTCCCTTTTCTCTCTCCTTAGGTTCTCTGTCATCAAGCTCCTCTGTTCATTCCCAGTAACCTTACCCTCCCTTTTCTCTGCTGCACTAGTACCAGAACTGTTACAAGCATAATACTGCATTTCATCTTCCCCAACATCTTTCCCTCTCTCCTTGTGGCTTTTCTTACCATCTGCACCCATTTCACTCTTAGTGCCCTGGCTTTCTGGAAGGCATGCCTTCTGCACTGGGGGCACTGCTGTAAATGGCTCCTCTTGAAGTGGCTGCTCTACTGTGGAGACAAAAGATTGCTCTGAAGAACTAGTGCTTCTTTTGCCCTGTGCTTCATGGCCAGGCACCACCTGGTACAGTGACACACCGGTTTGGGTTTGGGTGTCACTGTAAGGTATATCCTCTGCTGGCGAGAGCTGTTTTTCGAGTGTTTTGAAAGCAAAATTTTCATTATGAAAAGCAGCCTGTCCCTCATTTTCCTCACTCTGGACACTGGGATTTTGTGTGGGCTGCCCAGTGGTTGTATCTGCATTGTCTCTGCTGAATGGTTTCAGTGCTTGATGCTGCAGATGTTTTCTTAAATCAGGTTCATTTGATTCATATCCAAACAAAGGAAAGTTTTCATTATCCCTTGTCTTTTTAAGCAGATCTTTGTGTTTTGAATCTCCTTGCTGCAAGTTGTCTTCAGTTTGGTAAAATGAAAGGTCTGCTGTTGTCTGGGGTGAACTCAAAGTCAGATAATTATCTGTAAAATGTCCAGTTAAATCAGTTTTATTGTCTTTTTCATGAACACTGCCAGGCAATATGGAAGTTATATCACTCAATTCATCTTTCTCAGCAATATTTTTGTAACTTTTTGCTTGTAAAGTTGACAGTGAGATGTTCAGTTTTTTACTCTCCTGTGCATTTTCCCTATTTTTATTTTTCTCTTCCAAGGCCTTCAGTAGGGGAGAAGGGGTATAAATGCTTTTAACACGTTTACGCACATCCTTCAAGTTGAATAACAGACTTGATGCTTTTGATTTGTAACTATCCCGAGACTCATAATCACCAAATGTGCTCCCCTCGTGGTCTCTCGATGCCATGCTCTCAGTGGGAGGAGGTGTCAGTGGTATGAGCTCATTTTCAGCAGCACTCCCATCCTGTTTTGGTGGTATGATGGGTGTTAAGAGTTCAGTAATGTTAAAAGAAGGACTGATCGATCCAGGCGAGTTTACCTGTTTAGCCGGAGGAATCACATCCAGAGCAGGTTCAGCACCGGTTGTCTTTTCAGACAATAAGCATGTCTCCTCACTGGCTGTGAACTTCTTTGAAGTCTGTCTCCTCTCTGCTGCCCCTTTTGTAGCCCTCTGTTTTCTCCAGGGTGGACAGGTATTGTCTAGCTGAGGACTCAGGGTTTCCTCTTCAGTTAAGGAGGCCAGAGGTCTCAGTGGAGGTGGGCTGGCTGCTTGGGACATGGGCGAGGGTGAAACCATCCTGTAGGACACAGACTGAGGTGAAATGGTGGTCTGGGACAAGGCAGGGGGGGATAGTTGAACTGTCACTGGATGAGGTGGCACAGGAGGGGCTTCAGTGATAGGCGAAGTTGGAGGATGGCCCTTCTGAGTGGGGGGTGAAAGAGGAAGTGCCTGTGGGACAGGGGGTCGCTGAGGAGGATCCTGATGCACATGGGTCCTAGGGGGGGGTGTGGGAGGAAGAGCAGCAGGAAATTCAGTTTCTGAAGGGAGTGAGTCCTGAGGTACACATGCACCAGGGAGAGGGATGCTGAAAGCAGCTTCTGGTGGACTTGGCTTCATTTGAAAATCTTTCTCCTGCTTTTTAGCAACAGTGGTCTTGACAGGTGGCAATATATGTTCACACATGTGGGATCCTTTAGTAAATGGTGCTTCTTCTAGGTATGTAAGACCTTCCTTCTTCATTTTTATATCAACAAATTCCTCCTTCTCAGTCAGTTTTTTGTGATGAATATTCCATGATTCGAAAGCACTATTCTCACTGTGGAGAAAATTACCTTTTTTTGCTGGCTCATTAACTTTCACACTTCTGTTTTTTAAAGTGTTTTTAGAAGAACGAGAAAAATTTGACTTGGCTACCTTTGACATCTCAATCAGCACAGGATAATAACCATCAGAGCCACAATAACTCAGGTCTATTTTATTAGGTATTTTCTGTGGCTTGTGTTTGCCAATGAGAGAGTGGCTACCTTGACTAGACTCAGAAAATGCAGTGAGTTCCTTGTTGTTGCTTAAAATGTCTGTGTCTTCCCAGCAAGCCATATCATTTCCATGATTTAATTTACATTTTTGAAAGCTCTTCTTAATAGGCTGCTTGATGGCTATCAGGGAACCTCCTGATCCTTGGTCTGCAGTCTTGTCAAATGTCTTAATCAATGAAGACACTTTTGAAACATGTTTATTGTTCCTTGGACCAAGGACTGGCAAACTCAGCTTCTTCCTTTCTGTGGCAAAGATATTATTTTTAGCAATCCTCTTCTCCTCTGAAGCACACTTTGGTAACTGCTGGAATGTGGAAGCCCATGTTGTACATTCATTGTGTTTTGCATCTAGCTTGTTACAGACATTGCCTTTCTTAATGGCATGGTTTAACATTCCTGGGTTAAATTTAGCAGAGAACTGGAGGGCAAAGTCAGGTGAAATAGCAAGATCTGGTTCATTGTAAGAGTCTTCAAGTTCTGCCACACACAAACTTTTGAAAGCCCTGTCTGTGAGGCTGCTCACCTCTCTGTCTGTGTCATCCAGTAGACTCCCAATACTTGAGGAGTCACTGTGTCCTTCTGTATGTTTCTTATTTCCCTGCATTGTTCATGGAAGTCATGAATGAATTATCCAAAGGATTAATTTCAGGTGTCAAATAGGCAGATGACTCTGTGGGGTGGTTCCAACTGTAATTCACAAACACAGAGCAACTCCAGACGGTGCCGCTGCTCATCAGTTCATCTTACGAATACCTGAAGGAAACTTTCTTCTCTGCAAAGCCAAAAGTTGTAAATTACATTTTTCTATATGAACACTATCAGAGAGAGAGCATTTTCCGGACAGATCAGTCACTAACTGATTTGCTCCCACATGTATTCTAAACAAGAAACTAGCAACACAATAAACAACATGGAAAATAACTATTATTTTTGTCAATTCAAACAGTTAGTAGCTAATTGGTAGATAGTTTAATTTCTGAAAAGCACCATTAAAAAAAAGTGGTTTCACCTTACATTCTTTACTTAGGCTCTTAAACAAGGATATAAGAGCCAAATGTCAAGTACCATCATTTATATACCTCCAATCATAAGCAATTCCAAGTGCCATGCATGTATTTAGCTAAGAAGGCTAGCCATTTTTATAATAATTATGGAAAAAAAAAATACTTAAAGTCACTGGGAACATCATTGCACGCTATGTCCAAAATGAAAGAAAATTTGATAAAAATTACTTGGCAAGACATCATAATTATAATTTAAACTTTGTTAAAAATAAGGTTATTGTAGAAGATGCTATTCTCACTCATCTGTTAGCTTATGACTGCAGAAAATTAAGTCTATAGTGATGAACATGCTTGTATCATGCTGAAGCTTTCCTGTGACACTGACCCTAAGCATAACCCTTTTTTGAGAAAGCATAATTTCACCACAGGTAAAGAGGATTTACTATGCTTAAGCATGTTCAAAGCAAATAGTACTGGGGTAAAATCCTTTATCCACCCATATCCAGATTTGGTTGGGTGGATATATTGAAAATGAAGAGGCTGCTAATATCAGCTTAGCCAGCAGAAGGCAGGAGTGCCTAGGGGACTCTGACAAACCCATTGAAGGAGCACAGGGAACAAATGTTTTCAAGCTGCAGAACTGCTGGGAGCAAAAGGTAACTCATTCAACACAATTATAAAATATCACAGCCTTCCATTAACCCCTGATTATGATGCACGGTCAGAGCTCACAGTATTTTTGTCTGTCTCCACATCAGTCTGAGGACAGAATGGGGGAATCTTTGCAAGGAACAAGTAAAAGCATAATAGACACTTCAGCTATACTTTAAATCTATACACTAAAACTCTTTTGAAGTTTACTCTGTAAATTCTTTAGATACTTATTCTCACACTCCAGGGCTTGAGTAGCGTATTGACTGAACTGCAGTGAGACTCAGTTTGAAAGCATATCCAAGAGATATTTAAAACCCCCTCCTTAAGTCTGACCTCTATTTCCAATTACAATTGCATCATGAACTTGTGATGAGCTAAAATATCTCAGTTCATGACTACAGTAGCTTCTAGCTTCTATATAAGTGGAAGCTGTCTCCATCTCAGGCTTGGATCCACTGAACAATGAAATGATCTTTCAGCCCTTCCAGCTGTCCAAAGCCATGATTTCACTTTGGCTCATCTCTGTGAAACTCCTGGAACAGGAGCATTTTTCCCTCTGACAAGTCAGTGCTGATCAAAGTATGAAAAGACAGAGGAACTGAGCTTAATCAGCTGAATTACTCAGGCTCAGTTGTTTCTTCAAATGAAAACATTCCTCAACTTCCTTTTCTATTAAAAAAAATCTCTGCCAACCTATTTTTAGATTCAAAGTATCATAGTGAATCTTGATTCTGTCCTTCCAGCCATGCAATTCCAACGACTTATGCAGAACTGCAATAGATTTACACCAGAAATAAAATGAGTTTAGTAGAGTTTCTCCATTTTACTTTGTACAAAGATTTTTCAAATGTGAGATTTCACATCCTAAACGACACATACATTTTTGTGTATAATGAATCAAGAAAATGAAAAAATAATAAAATCCATCCTGCTCTTGGTTTTAATTCTTAACTGCTATATGAACAGGAAGTACAGGTACATACCTGCCGTGTGATTTTGCTTCTCATCTTTAGAACTCTCTCTCGTGCTTGTATTTGGTTTCATTTCTGACCATCTTTAGTGACGAGGTAGAAACAGTCCAGTGATACAGACTTGACAGAAGTAGCACCCCGGGATGTTTCCAACCTTAAACATTTTTTGATCTTAAGTTAACTCTGCAATTTGAAAACAGAGATATTTGTTTGCATGATCTGAAGATTATCTTGTGATGTATTAATTCATTATTTGTTTGTTCACATTTTAAAACCATTTTAGGAGTGATTTACAAGATTACTTACCAAAAGAGACAAGCATCCCTCCCAGAGTCATAATAACAAGATACCTTAGTAACTAGGTAGTTTGCAGAGTGCAGTCAGGTTCCTAGCAAACAACTATCACAACCTCCAGCACCCTCTGGTAGACCCAGCAAGGATTTATTGCTGAACGAGCAATTGTTATGGTCTTTATTACTAAGGCCAGCTATCAGGAGTCCCAGGCCTCCAAGACCACAGAGGAATTTGGGAGGGAGGAAGTTTTTACCTCAGTTGAAGAAGCTTGGGTTAGAGATCATTTGAATAAACTGGACATCCACAAGTCTATGGGCCCTGATGGGATACACCCACGAGTGCTGAGGGAGATGGCAGAGGTTATTTCCAGACCATTCTCCATAATTTTTGAGAGGTCCTGGAGAACAGGAAATGTGCCTGAGGACTGGAGAAAGGCCAGTGTTGTCCCAGTCTTCAAAAAGTGCAAAAAGGAGGACCCGGGTAACTATAGGCCAGCCACCCTCACCTCCATCTCTGGAAAGGTAATGGAACAGCTTGTCCTTGCTGCCATCTATAGGCATGTGGAAGAAAGGAGGCTTATCACAAGTAGTCAACATGGATTCCATAAGGGAAAGTCATGCTTGACTAATCTGATAGCCTTTTA
>JAOEGS010003725.1:0-28528 GCA_025447755.1 Corythornis vintsioides
TTGCTGTTATCCAGATAGATCACATCTACAGGTTGTCCTTTGTCCACGGAGGTAGTCACCTTATCATAGAAAGCCACAAGGACCTGCCCTTGATGAAGCCATGTTGGCTGTCCTTCATCAGCCCATTGCTTTCTACTTGCCCTGTTAGACACTCTAGGAGAATCTGTTCATTTTACCTGCTCATAGCAGCTGTTAACACTGTGGGAAAACTATTCCATTACATTTTAAACCATTTTTATCCCTGAATTGACTCCACCTTTCCCTTTTGCAGTTGCCTTAAGCCCCTGCTATGCTTTCCTGCTGCTTGTAAAACCCACATGCAAAAGGAACTGAAGAAGCAGAAATTATGGTGACAAACTAAAAGTGAAGGATTCTAAGTATTAACTAAAGGAGAAATCAGGTATGTTTTAATTGTATATACAAATTTCTGAAAAAAAAATAAATTCTGATTAAAACTACTTTCTATTGGGAAAGTTTCTTAATCACATAGTGGCATTTCTAGATTTATCTTGAGAAAGGCCCACAGCCCCTCAGAGAGCTCCATGGGAGCTGGGCTCAAATTCCTGCTCTCCAGCTGGGACTAAAACTTGCATTTTGTATTTTGGCTGACACCCATTCTCCTAAGGTTCTGGAATACACAACTTTTAGGGTGGTAGGTTCAATAACATGGCCATTTACCTGGTTTGCTTTATTATTTTATCTGAAAAAAAAATCCATGAAGTTTTGTTTTCCGACATAGAACTAACCATTTAAGCTTAGCCATCTGTAAAGGAACTGCAAGCCTTGCATCCTATTTGGACCTCTTCTACGTCTTCTAGATGCAGATAGGTGTAGGATACTGACTACATTCTGAAATCCATGGAGTATGCCAGAGTGGTGGATTACAGCTGAAAATAAAACATTAATCTGAGAAATATTTCTAATTAATATTTTGTGTTTTCAGTGGCATTTAGTTTCTGGCTGTAACATGGCCTCTTCTGTTTCTCAAAAATGTGCTTCTTTTTTTTTTTCTCTCTCCACACAATCATTCTTTGCTATGTGTGGGGACTATGTTGGTGGGGTGAAATAGCATGTTAATTGAAGGCTTGGACTTATGGATACCCATTTGATGCAAGTTTGAAGTAAGTCATTAACAGTTCCCTTTGAGATATTCACTCAATTAATATTAGAATACAGTATTAGTGGTGAACCCCTGCTGATCTAGGCAGGAATGAGCAAATGCCTGTCTAGCCTGTCCCTGGCTAGGGCTCAGAGCTGCTGCTTCTGGAAACAATGCCAATGCAAAATAACTTCTTCCCTGATGCACTATGCCAGATAGCAACATTCATCAGTTCAGGGACTTCTTCACTGAAGGTCAGCTATACAAATCATGTTTATATTGCTAATGAACCCATTCACCATAGCTGCCTGTTCCTTTTTATAGCTATTTGTAATTTGCTTATTTCAACTCCAGCATGTGGCATACTAGGACATAGCTGGTAATGTCCTTATCTAGCCCAAAGCACCATTAGAGATGAAGAGTGTAAATCTAGCATGATGAAGCTCAGAACTATTGTCTCAAAAAGGAATGTCCTAAGGACAGTTTTCAACCTGTTCTTTCAAGTATCACCCTTAGGTTAAGCATGTTCTTACATGCTGTATCCAGCATCTACCCTTGGAGTTAAAATAGTGTTTTAAATAAAAAGGTAAGAATAATCTAGACCTCTTCTTGCATAGCTAAAAAATCTAGCAATACAAATTGTTTCCAAGACATTTTCCCCCCTGTGCTCTGTGACTTGCCAGGGTAAATTTCCATTCCTTCCAGTTGAACTAAATACACAAAAGGTAAATAACTGAACATTTTCTGTTTTATGGATGAAGTATTTTTTACAAAAGAAAAAATATTCAAGTCACTTGAGGCATAACACAATTCTTTTACTATTCCATATCACTAGCACCCAAACAATGATCTCCTATTCAATATAATTGTCATTTATCTTATTGGGCATTTTTGAAGAACAGAAGAGAAGCAGAGAGAGGTCAGATAAATAATATTTTCTTTTGTTTTGTTTTGTAAAATATCTTTAAAAAATATTTTTTTAATCAGAGTTTTGTACCAAAAGTCTGGAAGTTTCTGTGTCTAATAAAGCCAGAGAACAGTGCCATACAGACTGATTTGCTGACAGAACTTTGGGATTATCTGGTAAAACTGATGTTTACTTTTGAATAATATTTATTTTAACACTTCAAGTGATCATCTCATTGATACATAGTTTCACTTTTAAGCACTCATCTGTTTCTGCTTGTGTCTTCAGTCTGATTTTGTTTCTGGCATAAGCATTAATTGTGAACTTTTATTCTGAATTTAATATAAGCTCCCTCTATGACCAGTAAAGAAAACTCAATAATTACAGAATCACAGAATGCTAGGGGTTGGAAGGGACCTAGAAGATAATCTAGTCCAACCCCAGATCATCTAGTCCAACCCCAATTAGAGACATGGTAGAAGATTACGTATAGAAAATAATTTCACTCCTTGTATTGAATAAGTTATTTACTTTTCTTTTTCCTTCCTAAACATTGGGATAATATCTCACTTTTTTACATTACTTCATTTTTAATAACATCAGAAGGGAACTTTCTACTGCTGCTCCAACATGGAGTGGTGGAGTGAGGAAAGAAGTAGAAATGAAGAGAAAATAACTGAAAGTCCAAGTTTATAATGGGGCTGAGCTGTGAGTTGTTTGGTGTTTTGTTTTGATGTGCCCTATTTCTCAGCTACCACTCCAGTTCTGCACATTTCCCCAAACAAGTAGCTTCACAATCTCATGCCATGAACAGAAATAAAGCTGAGCAGTGAGCTGATTTTGCCCAGCTTACAGCAAGAGAAGTTACAAGTGGAACTAGTCACTAAAAGGCATGGCAACTGATACATGCCAGAACGTAATCTACAAATTATCTTATTCAACTGCAGCAGTGATATCAGCCCAGTTGTCAGAATCCTCTTGCATTGCTTCTAAAAGCCCAAAACATTTAAATACAATAGTATCTCTCAGTTCTGTTCCTATAAACTTAGTACAAAGCTTAGCAGAGCTCTAAAACATTATAAATTTTTACAAAGTAAATTATTATTTACTTTGCTGATTTGCTGATGCAACTTTTTCTGCTTGTTCAATAAATTGCACATTCAGATGTTAACAGGAACTTCCTGGGCCAGAGTAATTGGGAATGGACATTTGTTAATATAAAACAGTTGCCACCTCCTGCCTCCTTCTCCTTCTTTAGGGTTCTGGATCCACTCAGATGGAAGCTTTAATTTTTTCCTTCCCTTCTGTCCCCTTCCTCTCTATGCTCTCTCCTCCTTCCTTGCTCTTTGCTTCAAACCCTCAATATGTCAAACTTTTTTTCCAAGTATATGATTTTTTGGTCTGACATCTTTGTTTTAGCACAGTCATGAGCATGTGAAATTTATCCAGTATAAAAATCGTTCTGAGAGGTCCTAACAGGTGCTAACTATAGTTTAATGATAAACTATCACAATGTGAGAAATCCTCCCAGAAAAAGTGTGTGCCATGTAGTTGCACACAAAACATCTTTAGTTTCATCTGGGAGGACTGAATTGCTTCCTCTCACCACTGAGTTTTCAATGAGAATTTATACTTGGCACAGCTTGAAGATGCTGGATGCAGTTACATCTGGCATGGGACCATTGACATTAGCCAAATTAATTAAGAAATTTATTTTGTCTTTTCTGCATTTAAGAGTTTGGTAAATTTAAGAATAATGGATAGGTGCCTCATCAAGAAACTGATTGTACAGTATCTGTAAAAAAAATAAAATAATTTAAAAAAAAATCCAAGTCTAAGTCAGTAAACTTCAGTGTTAAGGATTATTTTCATCAAGGTAATTTAGTTGGCTCCATTCCCCTTCATGAAGCAAATTATACCAATAAAACATTTCTTTCTGGCTAGTGATAGAAAGAATGTACTATGCAAAAACTTGAATTATGGGCAAGGTCTTCACTATGAACAAATAGAGAGAAGAAATGGTGTTTATGAGAGATCTTTATAGTCTAAACATCAGACAAAAGAATGAAGCTAACAGGCAAGTAGAGAAAAAACTTTCAGGAAACAACAGCATAATAAATTAAAGAAAATGTGAATCTATAATTTTTGACATGTCAGAAAGGTTTACAGTCTTTTTTAAAGTGGCAGTAATATTCTGTTCTTTTTGAAATATCTGGAATGAACTCCATCTCCACGGATATTGTGAGTGGTTTACCATCGATTTCCATGGGACCATGGTGGCAAGCAACATTCAGATTCTGCATGAAGCCTATCTCTGGATACAGCATAGCTGTCATTAAATAATATTATTTTTAAAAGTTAATTGCATATTTTTGGTGATGTCTTTTTATCTTCTTATTTAAAATAAGACTAATTTAAATAATAGCCTTATAAAAATGTATGCTCTCTCTCCCTCTGGCTTTCCTATCCTCCTTCTTTGTTCAGAATAAGATGTTCATTAGTTGTCCAGTAAATGAGTAATCTGCTAATTAACTGCACTTGTTATGTGATGAATATTCAATTACCATAATGGAAAAAGGAAGAAGATATATCATACCTAAGTAAATTAATTTGTTGTTGGGCAATGAATTTGCATCCACCTGGTTGCAATTGCTCACTCAAAAATGCTCTCCAGGTTTGCTGCATTTGGGAATTAAAGGAGTGCACAGCCCAGTTGCAGCCATATACAAGAGGTGAATATCTTTCTTTCTGTCTCTTTTAACAGTATTATTCAAACAAATTGAATTTTGAGATAACGTGTTCTGTCTAGTGATAAGAAAAATAAATTGCCAAGTAAATTATGTTTATTTCCTCTCTTTGAAGAACTGTAGTCCTCTCATATCATGTTAACAATGAAGTGAGAGCATCCTGTATCGAAAATCAGACCAAACTCTTCCAATGCAAAGCACTTCAAAATATATCTAACATCCAGTAGCATTTTTCCATTCTCCTTGATAGTGTTTATTACCAAAAGTATCCAGTATGAAATACTACAATGTCAGCATATTGGCCTAGACAAAACCAGTAAAATTTATCCAATTAACAACAGTGAAGGACAAAAGGGAGAAAAGTTCTGTTCATAAATCATGGCAGTCTCATTCTGTCTGAGGTTGAGACTTTCTCTCTGATGTTCCTGGCCATCATGTGCCCTCAAATGTCAAATGGACTTATGATTAGTACAGCATGTCAAAGTCCTCCATTTAAGCTAGCTATGACCTGAAGCCTACCAACCACAGCTTGCACACTGCTTTTATACTATATATTCATAGAACAGCTGCTTTCCAAGGATGACTGCTTTTTCTCTATTTACTGCCAATTAGGGATCATTGTGGTACTTAGTATGTCACACAACAGTGAGACTGGAAATGATCCAAATGTAATGCATAACAATCCTCTAGCTTAAAGAGAAAGAAAAACAAAAATAAAACAAAACAAAATAAAACAAAAACACAATGTGAAGGTAAAGAATAGTATTACTGATGCTATATATCATTAACTCCTTGGCCAAGTGCTGAGGAGGAAATAGCTCATCAGTTTTTTGGAAGCGGGGGAGGGAATGTATAAACAAACCCAAACCTGCTGATACAGCATTTATGAACATTCTGTTCACATATATCCTAGCAAATCTCCCCATGGGATTAGATTTTGTAAGTGGTAACCAGCAAGTGTTAAAGGAGGAAGGGGAGTGAGGAAAGAGTTTTATGATAAAAGGTTATTATTTGGCAGTTGGGGTTAAGTCCAATGTTTTTCAACCCTTAAGACTTGGAGGACTGTGGGTTTGTTGGGACATTAAGTGGTCATAAAATATGATGCAGAGAATGTCTGCAGATGCTAGAGAAGATGTCTGGCTGCCTATAAACACCCTTCATATGTCCAATACCTTCTTTACCAGAGTCAGTATGTGGTGGCACAGGGATTAGTGACAGCACCTCTGAACAGATCAGAAGACAGTGGTGATAAAATAGGAGATTTTGAAAGAAAAATGAACTTGCAAGGCACTGACATCATCCAGGAGTGGAATTGGATGGGGGAATTGTTTTGTCCACCATATTTACTTTTTAATCTTGAAGTTTTATTTTGCTGGGTTCATGACTGATATTTTTTTTCCATCTCTATTCACTGAAGAAATGGAATTTAATTTGTCATCACAGTTGCTTTCCTAGTATCAGACTCTGAGTTGCCTTTCCCATGTGCTACCAGCAATGGTTGCAGACACTGTCTATAGACACTTGGGCTGTGGCAGACAACAAACTACTTCCTCTAAATCTCTCTCCCGTAAAGGAAAGAAGGCAAAAGTTTCACAGATTCACAGATATTAGGGGTTGGAAGGAACCTAGAAGATCATCTAGTCCAAGCCCCCTGCCAGAGCAGGATCACCTAGACCAAGTCACCCAGGAACAGATCCAGGCAGGTCTTAAGTGTCTCCAGAGATGGAGACTCCACAACTTCCCTGTTCTCAATGTGTGGCAGGCAACAAGTAGCAGTAGTGTCAATGTGTGTCTTATTTCTTTCCAGACTCTTCATTCTTTGTCACAGATTGACTGCCATGCTCCTGCACAATGTTCTTTGGAGAATAAAAACATACTCGGTCTGTAACCAACACGAGGTCAGCAGAGGAGTTTCTTGCCATTCTCACTTCTTACTGGCATGTAGAGAAGCAAGGATGATGAGGAAAAACCAAGATATGCCCAAAACTCACGCCAGTGAGCACAGGGAGAAATTGTCAGTGATGTGGCAAAGCAAAAGAGAGCAAAGAGAGAACTCTGAGGCCCATGTCCTAAAGCCATAAAAGTTACATGGAGATGTACAGCTGGTGTCTGTAGACTTACATAGGCAGATGAGAATCTGGAAATACTGTAAGCCTCCCTCTGGAGGGAGGATATCACAAATGACAGGGTTTCTCCCCCTCACTGATATGTGGTAGCTGTTAAGGATATAGAAAGATGTCTTGTGGTTGTGTTGGACAGAAAATATTAGTTAGATATTTTGCTTGTTTGTTGGTTTTTTTTTTTCCCTGAAAACAAGGCTCCAAATAAGATCAGAGAAGATGGTTGGTCCTGATGATCAACCTAAAGAACAGTTGACTTGACCTAAACAAATGTTGAAAGTAGTTTCAGTTGCTGATTAAATTTTTACTTTACTTTTCCAATGGAATATGTTAACAAAAGATTTTGAGGTATTTCTGATACTCTGCTTATATTTTTATCTTTTCTTTTGTACTTTATTTAATTTCTGTTTTTCATTCAAAGAAAATGTAAGAGTCTAATGAACAAATTCCTTCTAATTTAAACATTAGACCATTTTTAAGAATACTAACAATTTTTTAAAAAGTATTTTCAGGGAGGAAAAGGGGGCTTGGAGAAGGTTTTTATCATCCTTTTTGTCTTTCAGAAAGCTTTTTTTAATGCAGAAAAAATGTCTGTCAGCTATAATGGCAATATATTCCTTTCCTGTCATTGGCAAAGAAATATAAAAATCCCCTAGACAGTTTTGACTCTGTCTCCTGATAGAGGTTAAGTTCTTTGTCAAGAAGTCATTGCATTTACATGCTTTTAAAGCAGCATGCTGCCCAGCCTCACTCACCATATTTAGCTGTTTGAGTGTAAGTTATGTACATTAGGATGAGGATGATAAAGCAGTTGTAGACTGCAACATAAGGTGATTTTCTTTACTGCATAATTATGGTTTATGTTACCATAAAGCTTTTGCCAGGGATGAAAAGTTGGGGAGGATTAAACAAAATGCTATAAAACATATCAAAGTGGGTTGCATAAACAATTATCATGCTCTAGGAAATGGCTGATTGACTGAAGTGAGACATCTGCAGGATGTAGGCACTATGGATATATCAAAGGATCTCAGCTGCCTCATTTGTTTAATAAAAGTGGCTTAATTTGTTACAACAGTACAAAGCTTCCTGTCATACCTGTTTTTGTCATCCTCGTTACTAAGGGAAAGGACACTATACCTCTAAGTATGATAGTCTTCTAGAGGCAGATCTACTTGCACTTTCTCCAGTGAAGAGGCAAGAGAACAGGATTTTCTCACATTCATAAATTAAGACCAATGCATTTAAGGAATAAAATGGATGTGTGGAAATGCTTGGAAAAACCTTTACCTACTTCTTTTATATGTGGCTTTTCTTTTGCCAATATTAGGAAAATAAAGCTGTTGTTATCCTTTCATCTCTCTTCCAAGCTTATCCAACCCCTGTGACAGTAGAGCTTTGCAATCTTCACTGAACATTTTCCTCTAGATACTGTTAATCCCATTTCCCTGACAAGAAACTTAGAGATATGATGAGACCCATAATGGAAGCATAAGACAATGATCTCCCGTGTAAGTGCCTAGCTCTTACTGAAAACCATACACTGTTGTAGATACTTAAAAATCTAGACCTGGATTGTTCGTCCACGTCACACAAAAAGCCTGGGATAAGGCAAACAATTAAATCAAGCTTTTTGACTCACTGTCTGTCTGACATCACAAGAAATCAAGACTACCCAGTTCTCATGATTTGAGACAAGATGTTACAGAGACATTCCATAAGGTTTGTCAGGGTCACTAAACTTCCACATAAACACTACTGAGATCAGCTCATACTTGATAAAAAACAAAGTGAATATTTCAGTAAAACTGTCATGTTCTTTAAAAGATAACAATAAAATAGCATATATAAAGCAGAATAGTTCTTTCTTTGTAGTCTGAATCAGAATGACACCTTCAGAATAATTGATTTAATTAAAATTTACCCTTTTTCCACAGAACTCTCCTTATTTTGCCATCTTGATCCCCTTTGCAAGACAATCTCTTCTGTATGATGATTCCTGAGTGAATACTTCTAGAGGAATTTGGGTTGGAAAGTAAATGTCTACATGTCACACTGCAGGCAGTCACCTGAGCATGCTTTTCTGAACTTTTTGTCTATCAATAAATGAGCCATTTAAAGATCTGTGAAAAAACAAGTACACACAAATAGATATAAAAATAAGAGCACAAGAATGAACTTGATGACAATGTGTACCTCTCTGTAGAAGCTATAGACCACAATCTTCTGCTTCTGTTCAATGCTGAATTATCTCCCACTGCAAAAGACAAATACCTCTTTCTTCTAACCTTTTACAAGCTTTATTTCTTCCTAATGATAACTGTCAATGGAACCTCCATTATAAAATGTTAAAAGTTAGGATTACCTCAAAATTAACAGCATAATCATTTTTTTTTTCTCCACCCCTTCACAGCTTCTCTTCTTCAGCTATTATCTTTGAAGGTTATCAAAAGGTTCAGTCCTTCTGATTCCCAAACTGGAAGACTTCCCAGCAGCCTTATCTTAACCATGCAGTCTGGTTCTGTATACTCCTTTCCCTTACAGCAGTGTGTCTAACATTCATGGCCTGTTAAAATGCTCCAGTTTGATGCTTAAAAAGCTCCTTTTAACCCAATTTAGTAAACATAATTATTCCAGACATTATAACTCTTGTACATATTGCTAAGTTACATCTATATTGTCAGTGAGAAGTGTTCAGAAGGAATTACTCATTGCTTGTCTAGTGAGTTGTTCAACTTGATCTCTTCCTTACACAGATCTGCAGAAGAATTCTGCAGTCAAGTCTAAACATTCAAAAAGAAAAATCAGGGATGTTGTCAGGAAATAACATGTCTGCCTTCAAATAAAAAACATATTTGTATATTTTATAACATCAGTGATAACTACCTGATATTCTACCTTACAGTTGTTTTAAAATGTAATAAATAATTTAGATAAACCAACGGCTTCCATTAGGGTTTCTTTTCTGTTCTACTAATACGTAAATTATTACATGCACCATGCTAACAAACAAAAATTATTTTATCTAATTTCTTATCACTGTTGTTAATGCAGTATCCATGCATATTGAAGTAAGGTGTATTCATGAGCTCACCAATCCTCTGAGGTCTAGGGTATCCAAAGTCCAAGTGTTAGAAAAAGTCTCTACATGGCATAAAAATTTGCATAGTTTTCTAACATGATGATATATCATGGTTTCAGATGACCTCCAGTTACTCAGATCTCCTTCTCCAATGTTTGCAGTTGCATCTTTCATAGGTAGATGACAACTGAAAAATTACGAGGGATTGCCCTAAGGTCATTCTTCCCCCAATGACAGAACACAACGAAAGCGTCTCTGCAGACAAGCTGAACTTGTGTATGACACTCCTACTAATCTACCAACTCTCTACAGAGGCTGACCTAGTACCTTCACCACAATACCAGGTCTCTTTCCTGACCCTTACTTATTAAAAATAGGTAATCTATGGGTTCAGACTTTTTTATTCCTCAGTACTGTTTTTTGGGATGTGTCTGTCCCAGCTGGAAACTCCCCTATTTTTCTGATGTGCTCTCATCAGAAAATTATTCAGGAGAGAGTACTGTATGAGTACAATATACTGGTTATTGACACTACCTCGGAGGCAAATGGTTGACGCTCTCTTCTTAAATCCTGTCATAAAGCTTGGACATAAATATGTGAGTATATATATATATTTGTGTATATAGCCTATGGATCTATGACCATAAAAGTAAAACCTATCAACCCAAAAGGCTGAGTAACATGAAGTGATTTGTATACAACTGTGGGAAAAGAGTACTTTGCTTACTTTTTCCAAGAACATTAATTATTGCTAGGTTTTCACACAGCTCTGTCCTTACACCAAGGGAAGATTTTTAATTGCTTTGTAAATTACTTAGGTTAAGCACAATGTTGGTTTCCCTAGTACTTCCTGTCTATTTGCAATTATTTTCAAAACCATTTTTAAAATGCATATACAAATATATTTTCATAACATAACTTGGTGCTAAAATATTGTAACTAAACATATTCCTAAATGCGTCATAAATACAAGTAGTTCTGAGGAAAATATAAAACTTTAGGATGTAATTAGTGAATATGGCATATTCTAAAACATAATAAAGCAATTAAACTACTGACCTAGGAAAACAGGTCCAATGATAAATATTGGAGTAGTATAGATTCTCCAGACAGAGAGTAGAAAACAAAACACCATAAAAAAGAATTTATTTAACATTTTAGAAATAAGATGTGTTTGTGGTAGGCAAATTTTAATTTGTGAAAAACAAGTATTCACAGTGGCTTAAGATATTCATGAGTACATTCTTTTTTCTACCGTGACTAAATTCCCTTGGCCACCACAGAAGATGCAGAACTTAAATTGCAACTATAACTTTGTTAATATATCCATGTTGGTTTAACTGTGGCAGCAGGATCCTTTTCTATAAAGATAGATTATGTTGACAAAAGGAGTTTTTCTGCCTTAATAGTTGTATAACTTCCCCAAGTACCAGAGGTCAGCCCAAAAAACTCTCTTTTGTCAGTGTAGCTGTGTCCACATGGGGTTTTTGGCAGGTGTAGCTATTTTGGCAAAGAATATATGATATTTCACACTCCACTGACAGCTGTGCAGGTAAAACATTGTAGAGCAGAAGCAGCATGCTCAGACAATATGTCTATGCCTTCACAGACTGCCTTTGCTTTTCAGCTCACCACAAATTAATAATTGAGGTGTGGTTTGCTGAATAAGGGAATAAACACAAGGAGTTTAATTTAGCACATCACTCTTATTCCCATCTACTAGTAGGAGATCATGAGACAGACAAAACAGAAGAATAGGTGGTGCAAGTAAACTTTCAAGATGGTTCCATAATTTTTTTGTTTGCTTGCTTTTTTATGTTTTTGGGTTGTTTTGGGGGGTTTTTTGTTATGATGATGTTAGGCACTAAGATAGAACAATATAAAGGCTTGCCACTACAAATTTTTGAGGATAGGCTCACCACATCAAATAAGCATGGGTAGAATAAAGAACCATCAGGATACTAAAGGTGCACCAAAGTATGTTGGAGAGCATAGTTTTAAAGAAGTGGGAGAACCACTGATTGGGTCTATAAGCATGGATTCTGTTTGGGCTTCTATGCCAGCATTCAGTAAACTCTAACTAGAGGAGAAAAAGAATGCATAGACTTTATGTCCAGGGTATTCTGCCAGCCCCAGTTGACTCCTAGCATCCTGTAGCCAAGTTGACATTCAAAGGAGGGATTTTCAAAGCACTGCTTCTTAGGACCAGACTATAGAAAATCAGATCCACTCACATAGAGCCAACTAGATGTCACTACTCATAACAGCAGGAAGGAAAACTGCAATATCTTATCTTCATCAGCCATTTAGCCACAAGACAGTAAAAAATATACTATTACAAACTTTTTTGATCCACACATTAAGTACCCATGTGTCACCAAAATACTCTCCTGTGTTCAGCTAATAGACTTAGATATTATATTTGTCTTTTTCATGCTCTCTGCTTCCTTGCATCTCTTTCTGAGAGACCCGTTTTCCAGTCTATCTGTGCTGAGTCATGATGAGCAGATTAAATGATTCTGCAGTGACAGATAATCATAGATACTAGTTTCTAGGATCAGCTATGCCTCTCTAGGGACAACTCTATTTTATCCATCATGTTACTAAGTATAACTAAAATAGCTGTGCTACTTGTATATATCTTCTCCTCCCATTTGTTATTTCAAATCTTATAATTATCACCATACTTGAACTTCTTTCAAGTAGGTCAATAGTTCTGTTAAAGCAGTTACAATACCAATAAAAGGGAGCTGTACTCGAGATGAGGATTTTCCTGAATCCTTAGAAAGACAATCCTTCATTCTTTTTCTTATAAAAACAAACAAACAACAAAACAACAAAAAAATAAGAACAGGAATTTCTGATATGAATCAACTAAGAAATCTACAGGAAGAAGCATTTTCTGAAGAAGTTGAACAGTATGTATTTACATGAAATACATTTCTATATAAACCAGGCATTTAGGAAATTACATCAATTCTTTTCCAGCAGTTGTTTGGTGTAAATCTTCCTATTTCACTATCTTGAGTCTAAAGAGAACATGAACACCCATTACAATATTTATTCTTTAGAGTTAATTCTCCTCCCAGTAAAGACCAGTTATGAATATGTGTGTCAAGAACAAAATAAGTGAAAGAATAACAGCTGGAAGGAAAAATAGAACATCATGAAACAGATGTCACTGTGTTCCTTTTGGCATATTATTTGAATGTCTTACAAAACATCTAGTGTAGAAAACCTGAAAAGAAGAGCCAAGAATTCAAAGAGAATCTTTTATTACAATGGGAAAAATTCTGAGGGAGGCATGGAGGAAAAGAACAAAAGGAACAACAAAGCAGGTTTACAAATAATGGTGTAAAAAGAGAGGTTTTTTTCATGTTATAACTATTTGCATTTTTCTAATCATGTTGTGATAAATGTAGTAAAATTCAAGTGGATTTTTTGGGTTATACAAGCCTGCTGCAGTTACCATAATTCTAATATTTCCACTGGATTGAACTTCAGCAATGAATGAAAAAAAATAATTTAAAAAAAATTTGAGTTGTTTTCCATTTTACCTCAACTCTTTTGGTCAGACTAACTTGATTAAACAGGCAGTGAAACTATTTGTTTTATGCACCACAGAATGTAAGGTTTCAGTAGCATGTACTGAGGGTTATGGTATTGATCTCACCATCATGACTGACAATGATTGTTTTCTAAACTGGTAGCTGGATGGAAGAGAAAAATAGTGGAAAAAATTCCTTGTTCAACAAAAAAATGTCAATCCTGGTGACAAAACTGTTACATACCTGGAATATTTTATGAGACAATGTAAAATGAGTAAGTAGTGGAGGACTGTTTACTTCCTACTTAAAAACACAGTATGTCACTGCAGGTGTTATTGCAACATAAGTTGAAACATTTTAAAATAGCAAAGTGATATCTTTCTTAAGCATGAAAAAAAAACCTGACTAACCAGAGTGAGTTACAATCATATTCAAATTGTGAACTTGGGTCAGTGAAGAATCCAGAAGATGTGACATCATCTAGTACACTAGCACATGTTTGTGTTAGAAAGTGTTCCTTTTCATTTAACTTCAAGAGTAGTTGATTTATTTTATACTCTGGCACACAGCATAAAAGATACTTGAGCTCTTGCTCACTCACTAAAAAAAAAAAAAAATATATATATATATATGTTTTGATCATTTCCTTCCACTATCTGGAGAATAGTTCAATTGAGGTCAAGAAAAGATTTGTACTAACTATCAGGTTTTTTTATTTGTTCTTAATAATTGATGTCAGACATGGGAAAAGTCTCACTTGGCAAGAATTATCTCTGTTTCCGCACACAAGGAAGCAACATGGACATCAGCTCTGGCAACCTTCCTTGGTGTGCCTGTGATTGACTATTATAGTGCTTGTGGGGACTATTCAGTGTCACAGTTCTTTCTCTCTTTGGTTTGTTTGCTGATAGTAAGAGCTCCAATCAGTCATTATTATATTGTCAATTTCTCTTCATGGTAATATCACTGGTAGGTTTTATCTTAAAAGCAACTGCCACTTAGGCACAAGCACAAGTTGTATTTCACACAAGCTATCAAACAAATGGTAGTGATCTTCAGGTACCTGTTTCTGGTATAGGTTCTACCTAACCACTGACTTCATCCTGAAATGACATACAGCAGCCCACTGCCTGTTTACACAAGTGTCCAAGACTTCCTTAACACCTGTCATTATTATTTTATACTTCCTTTTCCATTTCTAAGTCTAGTCCTTCATTTAGGATACAAGATTATTTTATATTTAAGAACTATGTGCAATATTAACATGTGCAATATTTTATCATTTATGTTCCAGGTGGCATTTCCCAATTCTTCAGGCAACATGATGAGAACTAAGAAATAGGTCACAACCTTAGCAACCATCTGATGTGACACAATGTAATCTGCTAGCACACTGGTTGTCATGGTAACTGACAATATTGGATTTTTCTTTCAATGCAACCTGTGTTTTATGCATAAATTATTAGCATATTACATCTAAGGCAGTGACACTTCAAAGCAGAACACCCTTGTGTTGTATATGTGTTCATGTGCAAGTTGAAGTCATTCCTATTGGCATTCAGGAGAGTCTTCAGCAGCTGGTGACTCTGACAGACGAAGGAATTTTTTAGCCTGGACAGTACAGACCTGTGCTTTTAAGTTGAAGAAATTTCTCTATCCCTTTCAGATAATGATCCACACCTATGTGCTGCATTACAGTGCTAATTTGTTTTGATTTTAGTGTCTCTACTGTCAATTGTTTAATAGCCAAAAGTTTGTTTGATGAAAAAAATTACTTTGTGAGATACGCTGAAAAATTATATATTGCTTTGGGTTTTTTTTTTCATCACAGATGGAATGAGAATAAGATCTTCTGGATTCTTTGAGACTAAGCAAACATGTTTTTCCTCCCAGACCCTTATTCCTTCTCCAACTCCTTCCCTGAACAACCAGGAGTTTAACTTCCTGTTTCAAGCTAAGGGACTTTTGTTTGGGTTTCTCTCCCATCTTGCTGAGTTCTCAAATTAGTAAAGCATGGTTTCTCTTTTCATATTGGCTTCCCTCATCTGTTCTGTATTTGTTTGTAGTGTGTATTTGTTGCAAAGAAATGCCATTTCTGAATGGCAAAAGATGCACTTCATTTTTCCCCAGCCTGAAGCTCTGTGTGTAGTAACTTCCAATATGGGAAATATTCAGAGGCATGAAAAGAGACCATTAACCCATTGCTAAAGAATAACTGGTATACAGCATATAATCAAAGATGACATCCATGTCTCTTTCTTCTATAAAGAACATACTGCACTTACCTGAAATCTTAAAAAATTTCAAAAGCTGAGAACAAAGGACTAAAAAATATATGGAACTTAATATGTAGACCTTTGAAAAGGGACAGGGGGACAGCCTCATTTTTTCCTTCCTGAAAATTCTTGGCATTGCAAAGAAAGCCTCATGACCTGGAAATTTTTTTCTTACAGTGCTCAGAAACCAGTTTTGCTTCCAATTGAAGCCCATATTTCATGGGATTCAGATTTGCTCTGTAAGGGAAACATACTTTAAAGTGTATGTCAGGAGACAGAGGAGGAGTTACTCTGAGTCTCAAAATGCAACATGAATGTCCTTTTTGTGAGCACAAGGGAACATTCATCCTATTCACAAGTAATGCAAGTTATTTTTTCTCAGTGAAAATAGAAAGCCAGCAACTCTTGGCTACCTGAATCATATTTCCATGTTTTCTATTAACAAATCCTGCAAGGTAAGTACAGAAAACAAATCCTCTCATTCTGAAGTATTCGTGAAATCTGAAAAATCAGCAGCACAAATTCTGTTCTGCCCTTAAATGATATACACTTTGGGCATTGTTAATTTCAGAATAATAATGGAAATTTCATTTACACTCCTGAAAGTGTGAGTTGGAAGGAGTTGTTAATGTGGAGGTGGCTCAGTGCATTGTTGATTTTATGTGTATATGCTGTGTGCTATAAGTTGCTCTGGTCATGTCTACAGCAACTTGTTAATTTAAGACTATGTATGTAAGGAGCTCTCACTAAGACAGTGATCTGAAACCTAGCTGCTCTTTGGAATACATTGTCCTGGATTGTTAGTAAGGATATTAGCCTGCTGTGTATTTGGCAACAGCAGTGACTGTCACTCCTAACCAGCTGTGTGGTGTCACCTCTCCTTGCAGCTCTCCAGCCTACAGCTCGCCCTCAAGAGCCAGGGAAACATCAGTGGGTGTCTGCAGCTGTTATGTGTTTTAATCTCTCCCCTGGTCTCTGGACAATATTCCTTTCAGTCCCCTTGAGTTTCTTAGGAACCAATCTGTAGTTCTCAAGCTCTGACCTTTTTCTAAGTCACCTTGTAAACCATCATGGGTTAGAATTTTAGCTGATAAAGAAGCTATAGGAGTTTTATCATTTCCAGATCTCAATCTTGGCAAAGCAACCATAGGAATATTAATCAGACTACTGTATTTTAGTCCTTGTTGAGATGCCTTTTAGCTAGATTATTGTGTATCTTCTCAAGTGTAACTCCCTTTAGATCTGATCTCCATAACAAGTAATCCATCATAAACAAACACACTGAGGCACATGCCATAGTCACAACAAAAGAATACAGTTTTGTTTTATTTTGGTTTCTTTCCCACAGTTCTCCACAGTAGCTTTCAAAGCCTTCTTTAGAGTCATTTTGTTTTATCAACTTTGATTGGAGAACCTGGTGACAAGCCAGAACAAAGAGAACTTATGTTAGGTTCAAGTAAGAGAGAATAAGAAATGGGTAAAGCACAATGTATTAACAAGGATTTTGTCTAAATCCAATTTTCAAGTTTTTTTCAGACTACTTAATTGATTTTAGTATGTTACTGCAAATAGCTTTTCTTATGCATTTTGGAGGGGACAAGTTGGGTTTAATTTGTTTTTAATAATTTGAAGCAGTAGTATACTCCAAATGGAAGTATGTTCCCTTCCACACAGTTACATTCAAGTACTTAGAGCTTTCTGGATTTTCATATGTACACCTAGTGTTGATTGTAAATGGAAAGCAGAACACAGAATGGGACAGTTACTTGACAGTCAAATGCTGAATGTACCTGAACATCAGGGAGGACAAAATTAGTTTTACAAAAAGGCTATGTTGACACCAGTAGAAAAATTCTTGGAAAAAAAAATAAAAATCTCCATGTACAAATTTTCTCTTTATTTTTATAGTAAGATTTGTTTTATTTTGTGGGTCATTCTGATGTATGTTCAGTACTGAAGAAACATGGGCAAAGAGAAAATGACCCACCTTTAGTTGCTCAAACTGGAGGATGTAATAAGCTACTTGAGTTTAGCTTATTCTCAAACTTCTAGAGAGACATCACAGATATTAATGTATAAGAAAACCTACTTGTCACATCTATGAGTGAAGCAACAACTCTCAAACCTAATCAGTGCTTTTGGCCACTAAAATATTGTTTTAGTCATCTGGCCTTTTTAATGCTATTGCATACTTTTTCCACCAGATGGTAGGCAATAAAAGCAGGAAACACAAGCTTATCTGATACTGTATACTTAAATCAAACAAAATTAAATAAAGTGCAACTGTGAAACAATTCTCCATATGCCAGCCTCCTGTCTATGCTTGCAACTAAAAGACAGTACTAAAAGAGGTCTGGACAGTGTTTGCAGGTAGTAGATTAATGGCACAAGTAAGACCTACATAAACATATGGTACATAGTTACAAGATACTATTGTTTCTCCTATTCTTTTGTTTTCTAGTTGTAAACATAACTAATTATTATCAGGTTATACATTTTCTGTCAATTCCTTTAAGAAAAACCATTTATTCCACTTATCCTGCTGTAACCAGATAAATGAAATTGTCTCCTCAATGTGTGAATTTCTTCTCCTGCCTTGTTAGTGCTGTCTTGTACATGAAGTACTCATTTAGTAGCAAAAACCAATTATCATCCCTGTCTGGATATATTAAGAATTTTCCTACAAGTCTTTTTCTCTCTATCACATTTTAAGCAACACTGTACATGAATTATTCATATTACCCATCTTGCAGGCAGGTTTTTTATTATTAAATTCGATCATAATAATAGTTATTACCACAGTCATGGCAGTTTTATGAGTATTCTTCAACACCATTACCTGGAAAGATTTCAATCAAGACATATAAAAGATGCAAATCAATTTCCATAATAAAATTAAACTATGCCATCTACTCTTTCATCCCTGCAATAGAGTTGATTGACAACTTCTCCCTGATAGTTGCAGCTGATAACTTGCAGGTATGGTAATGGAGAATGGCAGATTCTCTTGTTGTAGTATTCTAAGAAATTCATTATTTTTCTTTCCTTGTCAGTGTTTAATGCTCATGTCTTCATGCAAACACTGTTTAAAATGCAAACATTCCATTTACAAATATGCCTCCTGAATATGACAATTATTTCTTTCTTGGAATAGGAGATTTATTTTTTACTAACCATAGGCAATACAGAATAAATGAAACTATTTAATGAATGTTCTTATTTGTTGTGCTCTGTGTAGTCTTGCTCTCCACAAAGGGATCTTTTCCCAAGGAAGATCTTTTTCAATTTATTCCCCTGACTTCATCCTGCACTTTCATTTTAAATCTTTCTAACACTACTTTAGCATACATACCTGATAGGTATTATTTGCTGCATTTCTATGCAAGCAATCAATAGCTTGTTCCTACTTCCTTGTTTAAATATCGCTTCTGTTTCTCTGTATTTTCCCCCTTTATAATTTCTTGATGCTTTAGAACAAAGGTGCTGTCTAAATAAAACATTAATGTAACGTCCACTGGTGCTGGAATTAACTTTCATACAATTTTGCCTTTACTTTGCAAGTCTAGTCTTGATGAAAGTTCCAAATCAGGACCCTTGATTTCAGATCTATTTACATCAATTGAAAGTCAGAGCAAATGCATTAATCTTGAAGGAGTTACTCTGGAATGATGCTGAAGTAATTATGATGAGAATATAAACAGCATTAATAGGGATAAATGGGTCTTCTCTCTTCAATTAAGCTTCAAGTAAGGCCAAAAAATACAAGCTATCCATCAATCCTAATACCATGGGAAATAAAGTGATCACCATTTAGAATCAAGAATAAATTAATTTTCTTGAAACAGAATTGGACAATTTGATGTGTTATGCAAATACTAATGTTCCCATTGGTGTTTCAGGGTGATATCTGTTCAAAGTAGACTCCCAGAGTAGAGAAACTCTTGCTCTGTTCCGGTATAAAATCCTTATACTCTTAAGAACTTCCTCTTTCATGTTCAAAAACACTTAAAAAGATAGATTATATCATACTTCAAGAAACTAAACCATGCCAGACTGAACTGATGTCTGTTATGCAATTCAATTTATTACAGCAAGGCTTTAGAATTAATAAGTGAATTATCATTTTTCCCATAAACAATTTTTTATTCCTGCTAAGGTCATGTTAGGACTATTGCTGTTATACTCAAAGATGCATTGTGAAAAATGAAATAAGCTTTACATTTTTCTGTATAAATATTCTGTTTTCAAACATATTTAGAGATTGTCTAGATTGCTATTTAAATTATTTACCATGCTACCTGTGTATTATGGCATCTCTCAAAATCACTTTCTGCTGAGAATTAATTTCTTTCTTCATCTGCAACAGATCCTGAAAAGTTGATATTTTTCCAACTGGTTTATAGTTTAGTATTAATCATCTGTAATAGAGCTTTAATTTCTACATTCATAGCTCTCCTTCCCCCAGTTCATTTTATTAACTATGATTGTAGGTTATTCCTTCATTATTTCAAAACTATTTTAATTCTGAATATAATATTTGGAACTGATGGTAGCACTATAGTCCATGTATAAAAGATGCAGTTCCTGTATACAAAGACATTTAGAACAAATGCCATCATCATCAGTTTGGGATAACCTGTACCTTTAACATCACAGATTACTAGAAATTCCAAGTGATATTGGATGGCATTTTTAAAAGGGCTGAAAGTAAATTTCGATTTCTGTTGATCTCCTTGTAATGTTTCCTTTTTTTCTTGTGGGGTGGGATAGCAAAGATACTGGTGTCCCTCATCACATACAAGTGGTCAGCCTTCTGCACTTGTAGAGACAAGGGAAATATTTGCTATGAAGAGAAGGTACTTCATCCTCTCTTTAGGTTGGACATTAGGAAAAAATTCTTCACAGAAATGGTAATCAAGCACTAGAACAGGATGGCTGGGTAAGTGGCTGAGTCACCATCCCTGGTATTTAAAAGACATTGTGTAGATTTGTTTCTGAGGGACATATTTTAGTGGTGAACTTAGCAGTCTTAGGTTAATGGAACTGGATGACCTTAAAGCTCTTTTTCAACCTAAACAATTCCATGATTCTAGGATTAGACACTAGTATATGAAAGCCCTCAATAAAAATTTTAATAGGATATTCAGGTTATATGAAGAGAACTTCATAAATACTGCCTTTTATAAGGTTTGCTCTCTTTTGATTTTGCAGGTAGTACAGGTAGAATCCCTGTACCACAACTACTGAGTGGACTGGAGGAGAAGAAATGAGCTGAGTGGCTATCAGATGAGTATTGTTCAAAAGGTTCTTATATACTTTTCTTTTTTTAGATTTGCTTGATATATTGAGGAAGGCATAGAAAAGGGTAAGCTATGTAAAACTCCAATGTGCACACACAGAAGACTCAACAATCCATGGATTTTCCATTAATTTGTGGACGTCACATATTAATTACCAAGTAACGTAGAACCATTATTTGACAACAATATAATTATACTTTCCAAGGTAAGCAAACTTCCCTTCCTCCTCTTTTAATTCTGCTAGATCTTCAGAATTAAACTGCTGAAGTCAGTAAAGCTGGAATCTAAATAGTAAATAAGGAATCAGAATGGAAGATTGCTAATGAATGTTGTAGATGAAAGCTTGCAGTAACATTTAAACACTTTCTTTAACAGTAGTACTTTGACAGAGCAAGTGAAATCTATTAGCATCTTATTTTTCTTAAGTTTAGATTTTGAACCTATTCTCTTATGTTGCCTGAATTATATATATAAGAAGAAGAATCAAGAGGCACCACTCTATTTACCTCATTTGCTATGTACTGAGCTCTTTTTCAAGCTATAAAAGTACAGCACATCACCCTTCACTGACTCATCAGAAGCATGCAAACTCTTCCAGTTGTGACATATTCCACCTAAAAGAGGGTTATCATTGGTACCTATTCACAGTTCAGTCAAAACCTTTTCCACGTTGTTGCACTCAATTGGAAATATTAGTCCAAATTTGTTACTGATAGTTTTTTTAAAAAATCAGTCCAAAATTATTTGTAACGTACTGTTATTAGTAAAGGAAGTTAATTTAATGTCAGGAAACTTAAATTTAAATAAAATTAATTATTTTTCAGCACTCAGTTGCATTGTCAGAGTAGGTAAAATTCTCACTGAACTCTGTATGCATGGGGATGATATTCCTATAAGAGGCAGTTACCTTAGCATCTATGTTATCACCACACATCCTCACATAATTTCAACAGGTACAGTGCATTACCCTGTTTCAGTTTGGTTCTCACATGGTCTTGTCGTGTTCATTTTCATCACATGATGTGTCAGAGACCAGTCCATATCTATCTACCAATCTATCTGACTATCTTAATACCTATCTGAAGCCTAATAAATGCTTAGAAAAGAAGTTAGGGTTTGCTCCAGTCTAAAAATTCAATCCAGGAAAGATAATTCAGTTATTTAGAAATGTATTTGAGAAAATAAAAAGAAGTTAACCATATTTGTGACATTGAATTCTAATGAAATAGCTCAACTACCATACTAAATTGTGTTGGCTTTATTAAAATATCATGATTAGAGAAAGAATGTTCTTCAAAATTAAATTATTTTGAGTTCAAAAATGTATTTTATATTGTATTATTGTAATGTAACATTCATTGTTTGGTAAAAGATAAATTGAAATCACACATATTTTCTAAGGCTTTGCCTTATTCTTTAAAGCCACAGCACATTTCCCATAGCCCAATTTCTAAGTACTGCCCTATAAATTCTTCTTATGTGCCAGCTACTGAAATAATTTAAGAAGTAGACTAAATACTCTGTGCAGGAGCTTATGACTGAATTGTGGGTTACCTATATGGTCTTTTTCTCCCATATATCATTGAATATATTAATACGAAGCTTCATGTTTGCAGCTGAATTCCCTTTGCCTGACCTACTATAATTGAGATTCTAAGCAGACAGAGACCTCCTGTGCTTGCATATCTGAACCATTCCTTCTGATTCTGGTTCTCCCTATTTCCAAATCATTATTTCACTATTTCTATTAAAACTTGACATGACTAACAATATCATTTTCAGAACTAGACTCATTTCTCATGAATGACAGATATCTCTTTATTTCTGCTGTGAACATCATAAAAGAGGAAAAAAATAGAGATTCTGAAGTAGTGCATGGTATCAAAAATTGCACTTTGCTTTACAATAGTAGTGCTTTGTAGTTATCCATTAGTCTTCAAACACTAATCAATTTTAAGTTATTACAAGGTTTATAATGTAATATATAATTTGTACTTATCTTCACTGGAATTCATTCAAGTAGATTTTTTTTTTTAATTTAAACTCTCTAACAGCTATTCTTTTGCTCTGACTTAATAATGAAAAAGGTCTGCCCTCATCTTAAAATAGAGTGACAATGGCTATGTCTTTCTGCTCTTACCATCCATTTCACTGTTACATTTTTAAAGTGGAATAGACCACACGTTTTGATAGCTATCAAAGGAAAGTCTCAGAGAAATATTTTTTGAAGATTAAAGGGATGGAATTATAAATAAGTAAATGTAGTTTGATTTGATAAACCCCGTCTAATGGAAGATATAGGAGCCCCAAGCAGTGCAATATCTTAAAAAAGCCCTTACAACCAGCTGAGACAAAACAAAAGTATGTGCTGAATTTAAGCTTTTGAATGTAAATGCTCAGCTTTGAGGCTACAGCTCAAACTAATCTCATATTACATGTAACATGGATTTTACATTACTTTTTATAAGTGAGAGGTACTCATCTAGAGAGAAAGGCTGGCATTTAATTGATGGTTGCGTGCTATTCAGATTTGGAGGTAGAAGTCAGAAGGAAATTAAAAGAGTAAAGATCTGGGTAGAACAGCAGAACAGAGTGTCTCAGTCTGCATAATGTTCTATGACATACATATCAGTTAAGTTGGGAACCAACTGCATTTTATCAATGCTGTGAATTGGGGCTCTAATATCCTTGGTACAGTAATTTCATTAATTACTGTACCAAGCTGGATTATAAATGTTGGGAAGAATAAATCTTTGTTTTAACAGCACAGATTTTGCTCATCTCAGACGTGATCAGTTATGGTTAGAGTCACACAGAGACTTTCAAAACTCCTTACTACATTAGATTACTTCAGTCACCACTGCTTAAATACAGATCTTCAAAACCTACTTTTGTATCTGCTCCTATACTTAAAGCTACCTGTACTTCTGCTGCTAAAGGTGCTAAAGCCAGCTTCTAAGACTAAGATAATAGGCACCTCCTGAGAGCTATCTGTCTCACCTTTGATGTGTCACCTGGATGTTTTCTGTGAGATTTCATCTAGTAGATGTGATCGGGGTATAACAGATAGATTTCACATTGCAGAGTTGGCTGGTTTATGAACATGTTTTATATATGAGCTCTATGGATGGATCAGTTACATAACAGTGCATTTGTTTCTAAATCTCTTGCTGCTTGATTGAAACTTTTTCTAATTTCAAGTGCTTCAGTCATTTTATGGAGATGTTATGATCCCTTCCTATCTGATAAATATCAAGCTACCTCAGGTGAAGTCGCAAGGGCTCTGGCAGAAGCAAATGGCAAAGGCTTATAATGAAATTCTGCACAGCAGGTTTGCTGAGACTATTTTCTCCTTTATTTAATATGGATTGGAAGGGGAGGGGAGGTTTTATATCACTCCAAAACAGCATCTTCCACCTTTGTCAGAAAACTTCACTTCCATAGTTATTACATTAAGTTGGTCTTACAATTATTGCAATAATTGTTTCCCTTTCACTAAGGAAAAACAAAACAAAACAAAAAAACACAACCCACCTTAATTTTTCTATTTTATTAATAATTCTTTTATTCTTAGCTTTTCATATTAGTTCTGTGGGCAGTCTATCAATGCACTATGATGCTGTCCTTATGGTAAATCCCCACCTGAACCTGTGAACCTGAGGCAAGACTTTTGAGCAAATCCAACTGACAGTACTTTTTGCATTTATTTTCCCATTATGTCAACCTTTCTTGAAGAAAGAAAGCAAATACTTTGTACTTACTTGTTCCTTTTTAAAGAAAACTGGGTCATTTAGTGTGTATGTACATGTGTGCACAACATTTTGTTTCTAATATAAGTTCAGTCTATAATATAATGAGTCTACTTTGAACCTTGAAATACTGAAAGAATTGAAGATTTATGATTTTGAAAAGTTTTACTGCTATGTTGATTTGGTCTTGGACATGACCTCCTCCCAGGCAAGCACGTGATGATCTTTAGGGCATGTGTAGAAGATCTATATTAAAAATAATTAGATCTTATTCTAATTAGAATAATTATAATTATGAAAAATAGACTTAAGCAGTGCTGTCATTGTTAATGAAAAAAATGCTTGAATTTTCTCTGACCTACTCTTGTACAGTAGAAAAACATTCAAATCCCTTCCCCCCGTGTAATTCTGTGATTCTTCTTCAAATAAGAAAATATGGTTTTGTTGTTTGGGGTTTTTTTAATTACTTCAAGGCAAAGTTAAAACCCTAAAACAGGTTTAGGGGAGAGAAATAAAAGAAGAAATATTGAAAGAATAATCTTGAAGCAGTCATTAAAAAATAATTATGTTTCCTAAATTCTCTCTGCATTTGTTTAATCATCCTGTTGAATACAGGTTTTACAGGGGATTTGATAACAGAAGACTAACCTAGTCAATATGTGAGACATTTCAGAATACTCCCTAAGAAATACAACATTTCACCAATTGATGACATGCTTATTGGTTCCATTTGCACTGGAAGGAAGGCTTGTTTTGATGTATTTTTACCGCTGAATGGTGGCTTCCATTCTCCGTGGGAACTTAAGAGTTTATGCTTTAGGAAAGAAATGTGGTGCTGCTTTTCTATCAGCCTTTTTTTAGAGTCTGTTTTAAGATTTATTAAGATTTATCAAGATTTGCCTTTTTTATTTCTTTTGCCTGTTACTCAGTTATTTAGAATTGACTCAGGACTACTGAGATACACAACTGCTTAGCGAAGTCATAATAACAATTGGAGAAAAATGAAGGAAAATGAACCAGGAGTGTAACACACGTATAAATCAGAGTAATTCATCTCGGGCTCACAGGTGGTAAAACGGCCTAAGCTTGCCCCCTGCAGGAAGCTCTAACCCATCCAGCCGCTGCTGCCCATCCCTCATCACCAACAGAGCATCCTCATTTTTAAAAGTAATAAAATCGCCCTATCCATTATCAAATTGATTATTACACTTTATAATTCAGGTAATAATGAAACAAAAACATTTGCTGCCCAGATGCAGAAGCATTAATATAGAAAACGATCATTTTTTTAACCCGTGTTTTTTATTTTTATGTTGATATTAAACTTCAATATATTTTACTGGGTGTTTTTTTTTTCAAGTAAATTTAGTTTGGACTGAATTAGATTTATATCTGCAGTAAAATATTAGTAAAATGTTCTATAAATTTACATAAATGGAGGATTTTCTTCATATGTTTTATTAGGTAATTTCAAATAAATATGTTCTGCACCATCTGTGTCTTTAACTACTCTCTGATTATTTCACTGGAGTAATAAGTCCTATCTTATGCATCTTCTTAAGGATGATATGGAGAACTGTGGATTTGTTAAAAGAGCTTTTAAAAAATTTTCTCCCTTTCTGAATCTTCCTGTCCTTCACCCTCACTTTTGGTATATTATTTTAAGCTATGAAGGACAGATAATATTCATACAATGTCACATTTGGACATGTTCTTAGACTCTGTTTTCTTAGTATTTTACTGATCACAGACTAAACCTGTAAGTCATTTTAATTTCCAACATTTTTTCCCATGAAATTAGTTAACTACACTTGCTATCCACACCTATAAAATACAAAACAGAAACACAAATAACTGTAAAAGGTAAAGCCATTAGGTCCCTTAAAGCAGTGATGAGTTATTTGGATTATATATGGACTCTGCCGATTTGCTGAAGAAGCCCTCCAAAGTAATGGAGTTGCATAAATGAACGTATTCATACATGATAGCAAGTGTTGGACATTCCTCAAGTAATTCCTACATTCCTTCTTCTACTAAATCCCCCTGTTTGTTCTACTTTTTGGCCTGTTCTAGTATTATCTAATTGTCTGAAGGTTTGGGTTCTGTTGCTGAATTTATTTTATTTTCTTTTTAAGGAAAATAAGATGGGAGCCTAGTAATGAGTTTGCAGTAATATTACAGTACCCTTGTATACTGTAATATACTGTAGCTGATATATACACTCAGAAAGTCCTTCTAAATATTGCAATCAGCATTAATTGTACAAAATGGTTGTACAGTATACAAGTACGTGTGTTCTACCTTTTACTCTCAACTACTCTCTCAGGAGCTATTTCACCTTGAACAGAAGTGCTCTCCTTTTTGTTTGATGTTGAATGTCTTTGATAGCTGCCTAGTCAGCATTCTTTGACGAAGAAAGATCTCCAGAGGTCCCTGCCAACCTATACCATTCTATGATTCTATGATTTATATCTTATTTTGTATTTATATGTATCATACTGTAATATGTCTTTTTTTTTCTGTTCCAAGAAACCTTTTATGTTAACATTTGTCTGTATAGGATAGTAATTCTTATTAATGTAACTATTTATTAACAAGCAGCAGAGAACTTTCCCTAATGTTCTGAAATCATATTAGATTTGTGCATTCAAGAGTACATTACATTTATTAACCACAAGATGGCTCAATAAGAGAGGGAAATGAAGGGGGTTTTATGTCAGTATAATAAACAGGTTTTCGTCTTTATCTAAACTGGAATCCTTACACACTAGATTAAATGCATCCAGTTCAATCCATTATTAAAACACAGAAACACTGTACTGTTAGCCAGCTAAGATAAACGGCAATCATTAATTTTATTTTTCTTCACTAATTATTTAAAAACATTGGGATTTTTCAGATCTGTGGGAGGATAGAACAAGAATGATGGAAAGAATCAAACATTTAAAGGAAAAATTAATTTAAAAACTGCTGCAAGTTTCACAGATTGAATAAATCACCAGTTATCATTTATGAAATATTTTTAATTACTCTATGTGAATAAGGCTTGTACTTTGTTAATTGGACATAAACTACTTATAATACATACAGTACAGTTAATTTATTTGCCAACATTGACATGTAAACAATGTTTATCTCCTTTCTTTTTTTTTATTATTCCATTTCCAGCTATCCATGTTTTTACTGCATATGGAGTTGCATGTAGATACAATTTAAAGATCCTTTCTTCATTCATAGAATAGATTATCAGAAACTACGGTTTTGACCATTAAAAAAAAACAAAAAACAAAAAACAAACTTCAATTCTTCAAATACTTTCTATGTTGCTAGGGAGGTTTCTACACATTTTTAAATGGCTGGAGTAAAACCATAACAAAAAACAAACAAACAAGCAAAAAAATCACATTTCTTTAAAACTGAGAGATCCACAAATATCAGCTCCTGCATTTTTGCTTTATAGTAATATCCTCATTCAAATCTTTCTAGCCATTACCTCATCTAAACATAATTCTTATGTCAGAAATTTCCCTGGTTCTAAGTAAACATATAGTTTGTATTTCATGTTTCATCTAAATTACTTCAGTAATTAGAATCATAGAATCATAGATTCATAAATATTAGGAGTTGGAAGGGACCTAGAAGATCATCTAGTCCAACCTCCCTGCCACAGCAGGATCACCTAGACCAAGTCACCCAGGAA
>JAOEGS010003725.1:33117-56377 GCA_025447755.1 Corythornis vintsioides
GTTTAAAGCTCTATCTATGAGCCCAGCCAATTTATAAGACAGAGTCCTCCTTCCCCTTTGAGAGAGATCTACTCTGTTTGATTCCAGCATCAGGTCTGTCAAGATGTAAAGAAAAAGGTTAAGTAGCAACCACCAAGAGCTCCTACCACTGTCAGTGTCATGCCCCGGTCTGTTGGCTACTCTGAGCAGCAAACTATGTCATATTAGTGTGAAAACATTTTCCTTGAGACATAAGATCGTCAACATCATATGTTGAGTACAGAAGAAAACATCAGAGGCTCTATGCCACCAGCTGATACTACTCCTTTACCTGACTTAGAGCTCACTCCTGTAGCTATGACAGGGGCTATCCAAGGGGCTATACCTTAGCAAACTCATATAAATCAATGATGACCCAGTTGGAGTGAGCAAAACTGGTGCTAGGAAGTTGCTAAGGTAGTCATACCCTAATGCTGCTTATTCTTGCCCTTTAAAAGCAGTGGGGCTAGGGTCTGTCAGCCTTAAAGAATCATCACATCAACTGACAAAACCCCTGATAAATAGAAGTGTATAAGAGCAAGAAGCTGTATATATTCTTTCTTGTCGGCAATGACTCACATTGATACCCTGAGTGAGTGGTGTGTGGGCAGCTACCATTGTGACACACAAAGCAGAGATATTCAGGAGACAGACTTTCTCAGTGAGTTCCAAACCTCCTTACCTTTGTCATCTTAGGATGGTTCATACATGTTTTATCAGCTTGGATATTAGTTTTTCCGATCAAGTAAAAATAGCTTGCAAACTCCAACAAGACAATGAATAAGAAAAAGATAAATCAATCTTATTTAGATGCATTTTCTTGAAGTCATTACTTGGATATTTATTACTAATGAGAGCTTACAGGACTTCAGGTTTTGACCTGCTTTCTAGGTCATAGCTTAGCTGCTATGACCTAGAAAGGAGAAGATATAACTGAGATAAGGTATGCTTAAACCCCAGATTTATGTCATTAAATGCAGGATATATGATTTATTGGATGTGATCTCTCCAAGTTTCATTGAAAGAGGTCATGCATTCAAAAATCAATTGAGATGGTTTTATATAAGTTTATGTCCAGATACTAGAAATTACAACTTAATAATAGTATTTAAAATTATTTAAATTTATGTGAAAATATTTAACATATTTCAAACAGCTTCAGAAGGTTTTTAAAGAATTATAATTTTCTATTCTGGAAATTTATTGTGAATAAATTTCAACTTTGAAAACTTATAGAGGATTCTGTGATGCTGTGTTCTATGATATATTTCCATCCTTAGAGAATTTGAAAGATGTTCTTCAGGAAGTTGATTCTTTTTAGATTATTTTTTTAGATTTTTTTTTTTTTCAAATGTTAGTGAAGTGAAAACTTACTTGTAAAGCTTAAAGTTAAATGATATCCAAATGACACAAACAACAGCTTTTATATGATTCCACAGCAACTAATTTGGGGTTTCTACCACAATATTTGCCATAATAGCAGCAAAATGATTAGGATATTCCCAACTGAAATACAGTTATTATCTAGAAGTGAATCAATGTGTATATTCTAGCCTATTTAACACAGTTACTGATTTTCAAGGACTATGAGCAAATCCTCTACTCGTTAAAATATTGTAAAGTATAAGGAATAAATAACTTCATTTGCAGTAGTCATCTATGAATTCTTAATTGGTTTAACTTGACTAAAGCCTGACTGGTGTCTAACTGAGCTTGAGAACAGGCTTCTAACAAGAAATATAAACCAGTGTCAGTTTTTGGCTATCTTTCTGCCACAGGTCTGGAAACTTTGATAAGAGATACTTCACTCCTTGTGCAAGAGCTGATCACCTGCGTCCTAAACAGGGTTTATTTTATCACAAATAGGAGAAAAAATAAGCAACTTTTGAGCAGTAGCAGCATACAGCCAAGTAAACCTTTCAAGAGCACAGCCTGTTATCTTAGGAAGCTAATTTCAGATCCAAGATATGAAATATGTAACAGGTCCCTGTGTCTTGTAAAAAAATTTAGTTCTGAATTTTGGATAGGAAAACATAGATTTCTCTTGTAAAATGGGGAATTTCTAGCATCATACAATATCAGTATTAAGAAAAAAAAAAGGGGGGGATTTTCAGTATCAAGTACACTACTTTTTGATTACAGTTCAGATCAGAGAGATAAATTAATGCAGTAAATAGTGAACATCAGGTCTCTGGATCTAAGAGATTACAAGAGAAAAGAAGGTTAGAACTGTCCAGAAATTACAGTTATTGATAGAATTAAGAATCAAAACAAGTCTTTTTTAAATCATAGAATCATAGAATGGTATGGGTTGGAAGGGACCTCTGGAGATCATTGAGTCTAAACCCTTTGCCAGTGCAGGAACACCCAGGGAGGCCACACAGGAACTGATCCAAGAAGGTCTTGAAAACTTCTATAGAAGGAGACTCCACAATCTCTCTGGGAAGCCTGTTCCAGGGCTTCATCTCCCTCACAGTAAAGATGTTTTTCCCCATGTTGAGGTGGAACTTTCAGTGTATTACATTGCTACCATTACCTCTTGTTTTATCATAGGGCACAACTGAAGAGACTGTCCCCTTCTACTTGATGCCCACCTTTCAGATATTTTATGAACATTAATAATATCCCCTCTCAGTGTTGCCTTTTCCAGGATAAACAGCCCCAGGTCTCTCAGGATTTCCTCATAAAAGAAATGTTCCAGTCCCTTCAACATTCTTGTAGCCCTCCATAGGATTCTTTCTAGAGTTGCTCTGTCTCTCTTGAACTGTGAATCGCAGAACTGCACACAACACTACAGATGTTCCACTAGTGTTGCACTGCAACACAACACTCACTAGTGCTGCACTGCAACACAACACTCACTAGTGCAGAGTAGAGTGGGGAGGACAACCTCCCTTGACCTGCTGACACCCTCTTTTTTTATGCACCCCAGGATACCATGGGCCTTCTTGGCCACAAGGGAACATTGATGTCCCATGGATTACTTACTTTCACTAGGACTCCAAGGTCCTTCTCCATGGAGCTGCCTTCCAGCAGGTCTATCCCTCACCTCTACTGGTGCATGGTGTTATTCCTTGACAGGAGTAGGACTCTACACTTACTCTTGTTGAACTTTATTTCATTCCCCCTTGCCCAGCTCTCCAGCCTGCCCAGATCTTGATGACTGGCAGCACAGACTTCTGGTGTATCAATCACTCCTCCTAGTTTTCTATCAATCAGCAAACTTGCTGAGGGGATACTCTGTCCCTTCATCCAGGTAATTGATCAAGATGTTGAATAAGACTAGACCCAGACCTGACCCCTGGGGAACACCACATGTTACAGGTTGCCAACTATAAGAAGTGAGGAATATTTAGAGTACAATTTTTCTTTTCATAATTTTATTACAATTTTGTTGTTTAGTTGTTTGTTTTTTGTTGTTTTGTTTTTCAAAAATAACTGAAAAATTAAGTCTGGGACAAATAAAAAAGCAATCTTTAAAATTTTAGTATGAAGACTAATTCATTTTTTTCTAAATTATGTTATCCTAATATGACCGATTCTGTTTCCTGCAAAGCCAACAGGAAACCTGCTCTAGAATGTTATGGTAGTTAAATGATTATGTATTAATTTTCAGGTTTTCTGCCTCTTTTCTATTTGCTTGTTATCTTTGCAAAAGAAACTGTTTCCTCAAGTAAAAGCAGACAATGATGCTGAACTTGGTCAGACTTTTTTAATTACAAGATTTTCTGTATCTTCTTACTGAATACTTCATCTAAGTAATTTTTATGACTTTATTATTATTAAATATGCTGAACTCCTCATCTTTCAAAAAAATCCATTGGGTAAAATAGTTATAGACTATCTAAAATTAGATAAGTATTGAGTGATGGAAATGACTAGTAAATAAGCTGGAAGATAATAGATATAAGGGAGATACTGAGACCATAGCAGTTCTGTGATATTGATTGGGAGATCTGTAATGTTTCTTGTTATGAGTGAGTTCTGGACTTTCCTTTGTGGTTTAGAACATTTCTAGTCTAATTGCCATGATAGTTTTTTAGGGTCTTTTACTACCTGAATTATTTATATTCTGGAGAGGAAGAAATAGTGATAGTGAAATGAAGTAAGTACAGAGAAGTAGAAAATTGCCTGAAGCTATGATAGCTTCAGGTGTGAGAAGATGACATCTACTTGGCTAAGCAAGTAAAGTCAGAACAGTATTTAGATAAAAATTCTTTAAATAATAATACTTAAAAATTTTTATGGGATAAGGACCAGCTGAGCTTGATGGAGAGAAAAAACAGGACTGTTTTCCTTTTTGAACTAGCTAAAAGTTTTGAAGGACAGGAAAACAAAGTTTATAAAATGAATCTGTCTCTGTCTAATCTGATGCATGCCTTATGAACTTCTCAGTCTACATATGCCACAAAAACTTAGTTTTGATTCACTCCTGATCTCTTCGGACATTTGATCCATTTGTGCCAGCTTCTGCACTTGAGTCACAAGAATCCCATGCAACACTACAGGCTTGAGGAAGAGTGGCTGGAAAGATGCCCAGCAGCAAAGGACCTAGGGCTATTGGTTGACAGACATATGAATATAAGCCAGCAGTGTGCCCAGGTGGCCAAGAATGCCAACAACACCCTGACTTGTATCAGAAACAGTGTAACCATCAGAACTAGAGAAGTGATCATCCCCCTGTACTCAGCACTGATGAGAATGCAACTCTAACACTGTGTTCAGTTTTGGGACCCTCACTAAAAGAAAAACATTAAGGTACTAGAGCATGTCCAAAGAAGTGCAAGGAAGTTCATAGATTCATAGATTCATAGATATTAGGGGTTGGAAGGGACCTAGAAGATCATCTAGTCCAACCCCCCTGCCTGAGCAGGATCACCTAGACCAAGTCACCCAGTTGGAGAATTATTTAGAGCATAGGTTTTATGATGAGAGTCTGAAGGAACAGGGCTTGGTTATCTTGGAGAAAAAGTGGTTGAGAAGAGACCTTATCATTCTCTACAGCTATCTGAAAGGAGTTTTTAAAGGGGAGAAGGTTGGTCTCTTCTCCCAAGGAACAAGAGATAAGAGCAAATGGTACCAAGTTGTGCCAGGGAAGGTGTAGGTTGGACATTAGGAAAAATTTATTCACAGAAAGGGTTGTCAAGTACTGGAACAGGCTTCCCAGGGAAGTGGCTGAATGACTGTCCCTGGAGGTATTTAAAAGAGCATGTGTAGATGAGCATGTACAAAAGCATGTAAAAGAGCATGTAGTGTATGAACTGAGTGGACTTGGCAGCGTTAGGTTAATGGTTAGACTTAAGGACCTTAAAAATGTTTTCCAACCTAAACAATTCCATGATTCTAGGAGTTTTAAAAATCTCTGAACATAAGAAATATCCACCAACTGGTAATAATAAAAAGTTACTAACAGTGTAATGAAATAATTTGTACTGTATGTTTATGATTCATAACTCTTAACACATATATAAACTGGATGTTGCTTCTACATATATAATTTATTATGGTGTCCTGATAAATATAAGTTCAAAACATGTTCAATGTATTCAAGTAGAAAATTCTCCTAAAAAGACTGATGGAAGGCACAATTATTAGTGAGGATCAACTCTGGGATTGAAGGACTTTTAATAAATCTTTCCCTCAGTACAGATTATTGAGATAGTAATGATATATTAGACAGAGATTTTTTTTAACGCATTTCCTCTCTGCACATGGAATATGATTAATTCAGCTCAGTGGTTTAAAATCCATATAAAATACCTTCTTGTTCAGCATCTAGTAAAGTCGTGTCTGGTAAGAAAAAAAAATAATAAAACGTACAGCTCTATGAAGGAAAGAGCAGGTAACTCTAAAATGTCATGAGTGCTTCCTCTGTTAGAGAGGACACTCAAAGGCTCACTGAAGATGAACAAATAAGACATTTATTTAATTCGGGTTTTGAAAGACCACAGCCCAAAGGTATCAGAGAATAGGAGTGAATGAGCGAAACTAACAGGTGATGCTGGCACACAGTATGAGGGTTGCTGTCACATGTTGCTCAAAATTCATTTTTAGGATGGGAGCGAAAAGATGTATAGAAGTAAATAGAAAACATACAAAGGATTATTAAGCTTCTAAATAGTACCTAACAACAGCCAAATAAAAATGCAGCACAAGGGATTTAAATGAATAAAAGGAAAACCATTCCAAATAGAGGGAAAGTAGAAATGAAGTCTTAATAAATTCAAAGTTTAGCTAATGTAGTTGTGTGATTTTATATGATTTCTAAGAACTCAAATGATCTCTGTTAGAATTTAATTAGCACCTGTCACAGAAGTAGTTAAGCGGAAAAGGTGATTACTTTTGCGTAGTCTTCTTAACGTGTCCAAGGGGGGACCTCATCAATGTCTATAAATATGTTAAAGGTGAGTGTAGAGAGGATGAAGCCAGACTTTTCTCAATGTCATCCAATGACAGGACAAGAGGCAATGGGAGCAAGTTGGAGAACAAGAGGTTTAGGGTAAATACAAGGAAAAACTTTTTCACAGTGAGGGTGACAGAGTTCTGGAATGGGCTCCCCAGGGACGTTGTGGAGTCTCCTTCTCTGGAGACACTTAAGACCTGCCTGGATGTGTTCCTGAGTGACTTGGTTTAGGTGATCCTGCTCTGGCAGGGAGGTTGGACGAGATGATCTTCTAGGTCCCTTCCAACCCCTAACATTCTGTGAGACTGTGATTCCGTGATTCTGTAATCTCTAATCCATTTATCCTTCAAGATTAATACGAAAGACATTTAAAATCAAATATTTGTAAACTGAATTAGAGATACTCTGTCAATATTTTAAATCTAATACAGTTAAGAGTGATATAGGTGTTAAAATACTGCAGCAAGTGAATTTTCCTTCCTGTGGGAAAATGAAGGTTCTCACCAGGCTGTGACCTTGCTGGCATTTGCTTGTAAAACAGTAGAAAGATGTTTTGATGTTTTGGGGTGTTGTAGCACCCCAGCCAATCACCCCAGGGGGTGGCTGGTTTCTTGTCCAATTACCTTGAAGTTAAAAAGGTATAAAAAGAGCTGTAAATTAACAAATAAAAGGATCTTGGCATCGTGGTGAAGAAAATCGTCTCTTCCTCACTCTTTCTCCTCCTATGGAAACAGGCAGATAAACAACAGAGTGATGCATTTTTTTCTCCTATATCTGTTGAATAATGCTTTATATAAATTTTTCAAAATACTTAACTATTTTTCTGATCTCAAAGTCAGACTGTTTTTGAATGACCTGATAATTTTTTTTCTGTGAGTAAATTCTTGATCTGCATTTTATAACCAGTTTTATCATTTCATCTTTGGAAAGCTGATTTGTTTTGAGTAAGCACACGAATATTTTAAGAGAGGGAGGAATGATATTTATTTATTTATTTATTTATTTGTGGAGACTGAACTGTTAAATCTTTCCAGAGCATATTTTCATGTTAAAATCTTTCATAACAAGTAGCTGAAAGAACATTCCCAACTTTCACAAGATAAGATAAAATATGAGATTATTAAGCCCTTGTGAAGTCAGAGTGTTTCTGTTCATGATGAACAGCAAGGTGCACATTAATATGAAGCTATACAGGTGAAGGTAAAGTATGTATAGGGCTAAGATATCTTCAGAATTCAACAATGGAATTTTCAAGCCTTTTAAAAACACCTATTTTCTATCCACCTCACATTTTAGGAAATTAATTATGAAAACTCTCAATAATAGTTTTTTGGGTTTATTTTGTTTTGTTCAGTTTATTTCATTGACTATTCTAAAATTGCACTTTGTTTTAGCTTTACTAGAGCTAAAGGTTTTTTTTTTCCCTATGCCATGTTTCTGACACCACATTTTAGTGATAAGTGGAGCTATTTTTTTGTGCAGATTGTTTTTATCTCCATGATACCTCAACATGGCATATATTATTTTCTTCAAACACATTTAAAACAGTCTATGGAAAATAAAAGAACTTTAGCTAAACAGTTAACAGTCATTTACTTTAAGACACGGCAATTCTCAAAGAAGGAAAGATGATCAACATATGACATGAAGATTAGATAATCATCTATGTTTTTTGGTCCATGCTGTCACCTGTATACTGGTGGATACTGTTAGTCAGTTGGCATTACTTGGGCTCAGTATGTTGAATATCAGTCTGTCACACACAGATGAAGGATGACTGGTTAGTATTATGAGATGTTAAGTAGTTTAAGGAAAGTTCCCTGACAATCTTCTCCGTTCAGTAATATTTTTGCCTTTCCTCTATTGAATCAGAGAACAAAAGCAAAACCAACAAGCAAGCAAAACCAAACAAGCAAACAACAAAACCCACACACACAAAAGCAAACAAAAACAACAAAAAAAACCCACAACCAACCAACCAAAAAAAAAAACCCAACAAACAAACAAAAACAACACCAATTCAAATTTATTATATTTTTGAATTAGCAATAAGACATTTTAAGTTCTGAAGTGTTGAAGCCTAAATAGTAATCTCTAGGATATTTTACACTATACTGCACATCCTGAATGGAAACTTTTTGAAGGCTACCTGCTATTTATTTGCAGTGCTTCTCACTTCTGGAGTCTGAAAACAATTGAGAGTTACTTATATTAAATATTTTCTATTTTCCCAGCTAAACTATGTTACTTCAAATATACACACACTTTCAAAGCTTGTTTGACTGTGTGAAGAGAGTGCTAATTGGTTTTCTACTGGAACAGTGTCCAAAAATCACAAAGTAATAAAATACATATACAGCTTCAGCACAAGAGATTGCATTAACATAAGGATTGATAACTTCTTTTTTCTTTCAGTAAACATGTTCCTCTAGGTCACTTATAGGAAAAATATTGTACAGGCACCTCATGATGTTTCCATTACTGGGATTGTGAAGTGAATAAAATGAGGATTTTAGGCTTCACAGACATAAATCTGATATATCTGAAGGTCTCTGTAATCAATTCTAAAACTTAAAGAAATAAAATACTCCCACATTTCTTCACTTAAAATGTACTTATGTAGTGGGAAGGAATAAAAAAAAGATCAGCATTCTTCAGTAAATTTGATGACAGATTTACTCTACTGTTCCTCAAGAAATTTAGAAGAAAATGACAGTGATTAGCATATGTATTTTCAGATACATTGTATTTTCCTCCAGATGTGCTAAGAAATCCTTCAAAATCTCCCTTTCCCACTCAGCCCTTTTTTAGTGCATTTTCTTCCTTTAATACTGCTATTTAAAAGTAATACTATGATTGAAGTACAATAGCCCCACAATTTTCCCTAATAACTTTGTTACCACTACTGTAAACAATATGCCAAAACAGAATTACAAATTTGTCAGTTATGTTGTCCATATTTCAGTTGTAATTGAAATGCAGCATAAGCAGGTATCTAAATTCAGAATCCTAGTGTCAGAATCACTAACATAGATCTATGCTTTATATGCCACAGTACTGTAAATTAAAAAGTACTATAAATTAAATTTTATTTCAAAATAAAGCAGCCACTTGACCTAACTGTAGCACCAGATGAAATTGTAACACCATTTTTTATTTTATTCCTTTTCACTGTCAGGAGTTATATTTCACATGGGGAAAAAAAAAAATCCCTTTCTTAGTCATGCATACTGAACTTTTTTTTAAGATTCTATACTATCTTAAACACTTATCCACTTCAGGTATACTTGCATGCTACCCTCATATTTCATACCGGTTGAAATATATCTCTGCAATTAAATATATAGATAAAAAGGTATAAATTCCCTCAGCTATTGGCTTTTATGTGAGCCTATTTTAACATTTTAATATTTTCCTGAATTCCATGGAAGTGTGTATGACTATACATAAAATCTATATTTTTTTTTTTTTAAACTGAGATTTAGTGTCAGATTAATATAGGTTATTAAAAACTGGATAAATTAACTTTCTGTCTAAGGTTGTGACAGAATCCACTCTCATTTTAAAAGGCCCAACCAGAATGAAGATACTCCGTTAACATAGGAGGCTTTTACTTCTTTTTACTGCTCAGGAAATAAATAAGTGCTTGTGTGAGACAGTGCTACTTGCACAGATGCTCTTTACTACCTTATTTCCTTGTTTCTCTCCTCTTCTGTATGCAGGCAAAATGAAAGGATGTGCAGACATTTTTTATGAGCCTGGACAAAGCTTGTCATAGGATCTGTCAGACATTACAAGGTTACTAAGTGCACTTTTATACAGTTACTCAGTCCCCAGAAAATTTTAATGCTGAATAGTTTAACCTCATTTAAATGCTATTTTAATCCAAACTATTTTCATTATCTCATTGGATCACGTACCTAGTGTTTCTTGTTCCCAAGATCAACTAAATACATGGAGACAATGAACACACAAATTCAGAAATAGACCATGTGTACATGTAAAAAGTCAGTACTTACTATTTTCAATCACTTCCATGAATTCTGCAGTTATTGTTGTGTACATGTTTAGAAGAATGAATTCCAACACCCTCTTTTCTTTTTTTTTTTTTTTTTTAAGCTACTTATATGCCAAAGAAGATAAATTGTTATTTGAATAAGACATTATTTTTTCCCAGAAGTCACAAGCAGAAAAATGACATGGACTGTTATGTGATATATTCTCAGCTAATGTTCAAGAATTCAAATTTATTGAATCGTGATGTTTCCATGACATATTGTTGATACCAGTAACAGCAGAATAAAATAAAAATTCCTGTCAAAAGAAATAGAATTTTAATCTAGTTTTTGCCTGATTTCATAAGGGAAATATGTGCTATCATGCTGTCTCTCAGCAAACTGACCATAATAGTTAAGTAATTTTGTTAATCTTCAGACATGTTATTCTTTCAAAGATTAGAAATTAAGGGAAAGATGTTAAATTATCAAAGGCGAGGTTGGCCAACCTCAGTGATGACATATTCAACTTGATAGCAGCTGATTAGAGAACCACTATTGACATGCTGGCAACTTGTCAGAGTTCTAGGACAGAAAAAACAGTTTTAGTTTAGGAAAGATGATCTCTGGAGGCACTCCTGGTCTGAAGAAAAAAAAAAAAAATCTTCTGTTTTAAGAAAAAATCCTATATCCTTTGCTTTCTCAAGTTCATTTAGACTTCTCAGAAAACAGAATAACCAAAACTGGGAATTGTTTCAACTGTCTTTTAAATACTTTTGTTATCCATTTTATGTCATAGAAAGTCCCCAGCTAAAAACAACAACCCTAATGAGTGTGGGTGCTGTTGTCTTTAGATTTTATAGCTATCAAACCCAGAAGGATTCCATTTCTCTAATGCTGCATTCACTAGGCATTTGCAACTACCCATTGCTACTGGCTGAGTCCCTGTTTACGTCCCTCAGCTGGTAATATATTCCTGAGCTGATGATAAGCATTTGCGTGCTTTTACCCACAGAGCAAAGTCAATTATTTTCTTGGATTCTCACAGGACACATATGCTCTATTACAGTTTTGTGAGTTTACTTGATATAAAACATTATATGGAAAGCTTTGTGAATTAAAAAACTTATGTATAAAATGTCCCTTAACAGTGATATTTGTATTAAGTAGGTGGGTGCTAGTGTTTCATTAATATGACTTTAATGTCAGATGACCTTTAAAAGTAAACCATACTATGATAATGTGTCAGGAAGTTTGTTAAAGACATAAGAAAGACTAAAAATCTGCTTTGACAGGACTTAATCAGCCCTGCTGTCAGTTTAATATCTGAATAGGGACTAAACTTGTGCAGGGTGCACACAGTAGCCTGTTGACCAACAAGAAGAACCTAGTAGAAGCATCAAGGAAGAGATGCAATTAGCAAAATGTTTTGCAGAACTACATATTACTGAAAACAGAAACACATCCAGGGAGAGCTTGAGATTCTATTTAAAATGCAATCAAATCATTTAATAATTCAGATTGGATGGAATTTCTAGAAGTTATCTGATCCAGCTCCCAGTTCTAAGGTCCCCAAATGGCCACAACAGCAGTCAAGAAGTTAGATTCAACTGTCATAGGTCATATGGCTCAGGAACTTGAGTTTTGAAGATGTCCAATATGGGGATTCCACAACTTATCTGGGCACATATTTCAATATTTCACTATGTCACAGTGAAATAAAATAGATTTTCTTCTTTTGCATGTGTGATAATATTATCCTTGTTTTTGTTCTGTCAAGATCATAAAAAAGTGCCATGTATCCACATATCAGATCGTGACACCAAGCCATTTAAGAACCTGGCTGCTTTGTATCTGAAAATATAGTCACGACTATGAGAGATGGATTTTTGATTCATAAAGACATCAAGTTTTTATTCTCTTGAACATAAACTACTTAATTTTTTTAATCTGCTCCTCCCCCTCCTCCTATATTACACTGCAATTTCAAGGGTTTTGACCTATTATTTTATTTCTTGGAAAGTATAGTTTTCACTAGCTGATAAATATAGAACTAAAATATCAATGCTTACAATTCCTTTGTTACCATGACAACTATAATACTGGTAGCTGTGAATGACATCACTGTAATGATAATAAATATTTTAACTTGTAAGAGTTGTTTTTAAACTATACATAAGCCATTAGTCAATAAGACAAAGGAGATTAGGTGTTCTGACCAACAGGAGGATAATATCAGCTTTCCAGCACCTTGGAAGAGGTAATGAGGCAGACCTGATAACAGCAAACCATCAAAAAAGATCTCTGGTTCAAAAGCTCTCTGTGGATGATTGTGCTGATAGCACTGTCTGGAAAGAAGGAAGAAATATCAACGTCAGATGCTCTGGTGCTCTGAACATGGAAGATAAGGGATCTGAAAGGGGAATGCTAGGTGCTTGGTTCACCATCACAAAAGGTGTTGTCTGCCAGATAAGAGTACCAAATAAGGAAGGGTAAGTTCTTAACTTCAGATCTGACAATTTATCTTATATAAATTCAATATTTATTTTCTTGGGTTTGGTTTTGGTTTTTTTTTTATTATTATTATTATTTAAGATATGATTGCTACATTCTAGGAAGGCTTTACTCACAGCCCCCAGACACAAAAGGAAACCCTTCAGATGTGTGACTTCATCTGTGTCCTCTTCTACTTCCTTTCTATTTTCTCAGACCTAGCTTGGCACTAAGTGTGATATCAGTTCAGATCTGTATTGTCTAGCTATTCAGGCTCCAGTTTCCAAAGGCGTCACTGAATATCAGTACTGGTCATTTCATGTTAAATTAAGTGAACATGATTTTGTTTGATTTTGAGCATTAAAAAAACCCAAAACAACACAACTTTAAAATTGCATATGAAATGAAATATTGCAAAGGAAATTACAGAATTCCTGGACATGTAATATTTTTTGTGTTTGTAATTTTCTATACAATAATAACAAATCTTAATTAAAAATTTACTAAAAACCTATGATATTCCCCTTTAAATAAAGTTATCATAAAATATTTAAGTCTTGTTGAAGAGGATACTAAAACCTTTTTTTTTTTTTTCAGCTGTTTTTGTAATGAATAAAAAATCACCTTTCTAAATAGAAGTATATAATTTATAATACTGAAAGCATTCACTGATGTTTTCTATGCCACAAAAGAAACAAACTGTCTAAAACAGCATCATGATGTGCTTGTCCATATCTGTATTTTACTGGAGAAGTCTCAGACCAAATAAAGAGAGCATACTTTGGTTGGTTTTTTGAAAGGAAAACAAGAAAGTGGGAGCAGCTAGGAGAAATGTAATGTGTTTAATTCACATCTCTAAAAGAAACCAGTGATACCATTCTTATTGAAAAGGAGAGATTCTGTATCAAGATTGAGGTGATTTAAAATATCATTGTAACATTTCATTAGAAATTTTTTTTTTTTTTTTTCTTGAGAGGAAGAACCTAAAAATATTGTTTTGGATTAACGAAATAACTTTAGGGGAAACTGGATTTAGTTCTGTCAAATAGTTCTGTCAATAGCTAGTTCTTTTCTCTTATAATGAGTAGTTCATTTCAGTCTCTGTCCAATACTTCACTCTTTCCAAGATACAGAAGTTCTATAATGCTGACAGCTGCTGTTGTCTTCACTCCATAGCCATAGTCTGCCCAGTGCCCTGGCCAAGAAACAAGTCTGAAAGCATGCTTTACTTTTGTGTGCATGCAGCTTGAGTCCAGATGGCCTTTACTAGCAGTGCAGGAGAGTTTCAAAAACTCATTCCAGTAATCCAAACTACCAATGACTTAGCATACTAGTATATGATATAAAAATATAAGGGCATTCACAAAGCATTTCAAAGTTATTTTACTTCTAATTTTTACTGTGACAATCCCCATTCATAAAAGTAATTATGTTCTTGAAAGAATCTGATTATAATTCTCTCTTAAATAATCTTGGTATGATATTATCAGACTGACGGCTCAAAACTGGCCTTAATCTTTTATCTAATAAAACCTTGTTGACTGTAAACCAAGTTAATTCAATAATGAGCATAATCTGATGATTGAGATTGTTTGATGTATATAAAAGGAGTAAATCTGTGTAGTTTTTTTCAGTAGGTAATCAACTTGTGTTTGTAAGAGAACTCTGTGAAGTTTTATTCTCATCCTATGAAGATGCTTCCAGTACCATGAAACTACAGTCAATTCTCCTGTCAACAGGATCTTTAATAAAATTGCATACAAGGACAGTGGAAAAACTCCTGATTAATGCGCCATCATATCCAATATTCAGCAGGAGCAGTCTACATGTGACAGTCAATTGATGCTCTATTTATCATCACAGATGCAGAACTGAATTTGCATTGTCTGTAGAAAAAGATGCCAGACAAATAGTACTGTGAATATTGAGATAAATAAGCTGAAAAGAAGATAAAGGGTATCCTGGGTTGCTTTAGTCAAAGTATAGCCAGAAGACGAAGGGAAGGACTGGAGAGGCCAATTCTGGTTTCAACAGTACAAGAGAGGCATGAACTTCTGGATACAGTCCAGTGAGTGGCCACAAAGATGAATAAGGAAGTGAAGCATCTGACACATGAGGAAAGGCTGAGAGAGCTGACACTGTTCAGCCTGGAGAAGAAAAGGCTCAGGGAGTTCTTGCCAATGGGTATAAATGTTGGATGGAATGAAAGATTCTTTCCAGTGGTGCCCAGTGACAGGACCAGAAAAGATGAGTTCGAAATGAAACTCGGGAGGTCCTTTCTGAACACAAGGAAGCACTATTTTACTGTGAAGGTGACTGAGAACTGTCACAGGTTGTCTAGAGAGGTTGTGGAGTCTCCACCTTTTCAAATATTAAAAAGCCATCTGGACATGATCCTGGACAACTGGATCTTCCTGAGCCAGGGGCCTGCTGGAACAGGGAAGTAGGAGCAGATGATTTTAGAAGTCCTTTCCAACCTCAGCCATTCTGTGATTCTCAAAAAGTTTTGGCAAACTATCCATAAACCCTAAACAAACTAGGTGTCCCAGAAGAATTAAATATTCAAAACTTAATTGGTATGTCTGTGTTCTGTGTTCTCTCTTCTCATTTCTAAAACAGAACAGTTTTGGTTTTCCTCCTACACATTAGTATCTTCAGCAACTCAACTCCAAAAATGCTTGTTTCATGTAATGAATAAATAAGCCACCCTGACCAAAATCCCTTTAAGAACAATTATCCAGGCAACTGGTATTTGCACAGATTATCATAGTTTACTACAGAGTCATTCCAGCATAACACTGCAAGAACATTTCATCAGTGTGGGATGTAAAATGTAATTGCTCACTCACTCAACCATACTTTATTGTATCTCCACTGTGTGGTTTCAGTAGTTTCAATTTGTTTTAATAGACAATCAAAAACCTTGGATTCATCTCCCTGTACAATTTCCATTCACTTCCAATAGGTTTTTCCTCCCAAAATATTGTTAGTCTTTTTAAAATTTATACTTCACTTGTAGTCCTTCCTTGTTTTAATAAAATACTCTGGAGATAGAAAACAATGGCTCTTTCATCTAACACTTCCTTTTGTACGTCATTACCTGATGAGGTAATGTCCTTGTTGGTTGAAGTAAGTATTGTCAAACATATTTTGCTCATCTCATTAAACCTCCTAGAGAATGGGTGGGGATTTGTTTTTTGCTTTTTTGAGGTTTTTTTTTAAGACTGAGGGAGTGGGAGGAGGGATGGGAAATTAATACTGGAGATTTGAACAGGGGACACATCTCAAGGCATTAATTGTTACAGCCTATGTCTTTCTGTATAAAATTGTTTCTAGATGTACCAAGAATGCCATATAGACACATCTGAAAAAACTGAAATAAATACAACAGTGGGGACACAAAGCCAATAAAATTTTACAGATAAATTGATTAAAATAAAAATTATCTAATAAATAAAAATCCATCTTATGTAAATCTTTAACTGTTATACACACTAAATTAGTATGTGTAATGGCAATTTTTACGTTAGCATTCCATTAGACTGTTGTATGTCTTTCATCACTGCCTCCTTGTGCCGGTAAATTATATTATTCATAGTAATGTGCTTTCTCTGGAAAACTAAGGACATTCTTCAAGCTGACTAAAAAATATTAATTGTATACAACATTAATACACTGTGTTTTGCATTGATCAATATCAACTATGAATTTAGAGCAGACTAGAGATAACTGAGACTGAAGATTGACCTTTGGCAATTATATCAGGGGACTGGAACAAATTTTTAGGAAAGATCATAGACTTAAAGAGATTGGGTTTTATTTGAAACACTGACAAGTGTCCTAATTTTTAAGCTTTGAGACTGTCACAATCTAATATCCTGTGTGTGATGTCAGTTAATGTAACGATTCAATATTCAGATACATGGCACCATTTTTAAGATCTTGCCAGGACAAAACAAGCGTCTGCCCCCTTTGTTGTCCAGAAGGACCTGTGAAAAACTTCAAAGGTAACCCTAAATGGTGAAATTAAGACACAAACAAGGTCAGATGTCACATGCACAAAAAACGTTATTGGAGTAACACAGCAAAGTCCCTAGAGGGATAGGACAAAGAGGAAAACAAGGACAGAAAAGAAAGGAGAAAGCAGAGATACGGAGGACAGCGAGCGAGAGAAATAGTTACCACTCACAGTCCAGCAATGTCACCAGTCGGTGAAGTGCTGCTTTTTGTTCTTCTTCTTTCACTTCTCAAAGTATCCATAGTGTCCCATATTTCTATACAGTTCTTGCTCACTGCACCCCCCACTTTTCTCCCTGTCTTCTATCTGCTCCATTCTCCTCCAAGATGAGAGAGGGGACAGACTTTGTTAGGCTAATAGATACAATTTATTGCAGTGGAGGCAGCTTGAGGCTGCTTTTCTGGTGGAATCTGTGAAATATCAAGGTCTCATTAATCACTGCTTCCAGAACCAGCTGTCCTTTATCTCCAGTTTAGCTCCCAATACACCTTTAGTGATCAACTAATTTCCTACATGCTCCATAAAGCCAGAATGTATGTAAATGCAAAGTGCATCGAGCATGTGTATTGCATCTTTAGAATGCTACAGGCCATGAACTTCATTCTGAAGTGTCAGAGTAGCAGTCCCAACTTCCCTATGTGCCCACAGTTTTCTGTCTCTGTCCTCACTTATGTCTCCTACCAATTACTCAATTCCTGTAAGTGTCTGTAAAGTAATGAGATGGTGAGCTGTCAGATAGCAGGCTTGTTGAGAACACCTGAATATCAGTGAAGCATCCTCATTTGCAGTAAGTCCAGTAGGAATTCACTGGAAATGGACTGAGTAGTACTGTCTTTTATTGGATTATTTGCTTTGTCCTGAGTGACATGGAATGCTAAAAAGCCTACAAAATAGTATGTACATAAGCAAATTAGACTGGAACACCTGTTTGTGAAGAATTAAATTAATTTAAAACACGTCTGATGGTATGAAAAGGATAACCTTTGCTGTTTCTCCAATGTGGGAAGATACAGATGCTTTTACTGTTTTGATATCTGCAGACTAGTCACAACCGATGTCTAATCTGCCAATCTAATATACTAACTAGTGCAAGGAAATAGATTACAGATGGGAATATGAGAGAGATTTCTAGAAAGATAAGAAAATTTTTAGAATTGCACACAATCTCTGGGTGGTTGACAAAACTTATTTGAGGAATTTGAGAAGATTAACAATCTTACTTTGCTGTCTACATGGTTAGAACTCAGAGAGTAAGAAATCTTGAGTTAGCAGACAAACTTGGTATTCATCCTAATATATTTATAAGTAGTTAACTTTTTAAGAACCAATCTCTGCAAATGCTAGTATTGGATGCTTCTCCCTTTTTTTATTTCTTTCCTTTCTGTCAATTCAAAAGTTTTTAGTCAGACCTTAACAGGAAACAAAATGTTATGTTTTCATTTTATTTGTCAGTAAGTATGGAATCAGTTACACTTGTATTAATATTGCTATTCTTTTTAAGTATTACTTTCTCCTCTTTTTGAAAATCCTTAATTTAGAAATGTATTTTTCAGGGGTTTGCCTGAAGCCCTGTTTGCCTGAAAAATTTCAAATCTTAAAAGTCTGTGAATCCATGTTTCCCCTCACATAAACATGAAAAAGACATTATGTGAATTAGTTGTAAAGTTAATCCAAATTTATACACTGATCTATTGATCATTGCCTTCAACTAATATGCACATCCTGAGATTTCTAAGAACTGATCAAGTTCTCACTGAATTGGAAACCTCATTTTCCAAAATAGCTGAAAAGATTAAAATACATATAGAATGTTCCAGAGATTATTTAGTTCTTTCTGCCAGCTTGAGCAGTCAACGTACTTCCTTAGGAATATTTCAAATTAAGATTTCCTTTCATTTTGCATGTGTTTTTCATGTTACTGTTCTTTTTATGTGTGAATGAGTTGATGCATACAATTCCTAGATGGTTATTCTTTAACTAATTCTTAGCTTTTTGTTTCCCATTTACAAGTTTATTGCTTTGGATTTTTTTTCATTTTCTTCTGGCCTTCTGACATTTATATTTACATCTTAATAGTGTCTGAAAGTGCCCCTCAGTCTTCAATGACCCCATTCCTCATATCTACAACAGTATCATTTATATAATATGCGTTCATCTGGCAGAAGTTTATAACCTGCATTGATAACTGATAAGTTATCAAGATAGTATGCAAAAAATCAGGCACAAAATCTGCTGCATTGTGTTTACTCTGAGTCATCTTCAGTAAAGATTAAGGACATGGCAATATACCATATGAAGACCTTTTATGATACAATGTTGAATTTCAGTGTCCTCTTCTAGTAGAGGCAGACCTGTGTTTTAAATATTTGATATATATTCTATTAACTTGGTTAAAACTCTCATAGACATAAGAGATTACATATCAAAATTCCACAATGGATTTGATTTCTCTCAAATCTTTTAAGATAGGAAATAAATCAACTAACACCACATAGAATGAGTCCTGTAATAGTTCATAGTATTATAAAAATATTTCTCTAAATCCTTCTTGAAACATTTATGAAAGTTATAATTCAAAAACTCAGCAGCACTGGGCAGTCATCAGCCATTTGAACATTCCCATCTCCCATCTCTTCCTCCAGAACTATTCATGTGAATTAAAAGGTAGGGATATATTATTTTTCTTACCCTCATCCTTCTTCCAGAACAGTTTCAAACTATGCTAAGAACAAGGATGAAATAAAACAAGCATATACATTCCAAGAAACCCAGTGCAAGCTTTATTTGGACTAATGTGTTAACAGTTTACAAATGTTTTAAACAAAGTGAGTTGTAATCTGTATAAGTTATGTTGTGTGTAATTTTTCAGAAGTGCCTAGCTTATTCTTTTTACATATATTTTGCCACACCTTCCCATTCCTATCAAAACCTGTCCAGAGGTTCCCATTCTGCAATGAGGTGAGAAGAGTTCAGTCACTTTTGATGAACCAGGTCCTGTCTGAACAATAGCAAGTTCAGTCCTCAATTCTGAGGGGGAAAATGTAAAACAAGCCATACGCCCAGCCATGCAGTCAGCTATGGAAAAATTGCAGAACTGTTAGCCTTCACCTTTCTCATAAGGTAAATTCCTTTTAACCAAAAGCCATTTGAAACTCACACACATATAAGAAATTAAATAGGAACACGGGTAATTCCTGAAACAGATTATTTTTTATTTATTATGTGTTTCTGAGTGTTACAATTCTAAAAAGGTACAAAAGCTAAATGAATCTCTTTAACAGAGTCAGAGTAATGTTTAGCTATGGTCTCTGAAGTGGCACTGAATATGATTGAAACCTTTTTACATTTTGTGTTTCATGAAGTCTAACATCACACACTGCTGATATCCACTGAAAGCAACAGATTAATTGACCAGCATGGACTGGAGTTCAAATGACCTCCATGCACAAAACTCCAACCTAGATCTCAAGGGCCATATATTAAGTGATTCTATATCACTTGTTCATTGATTTTAAGCAAACATTGCCCTTAAAAGAAGCAGAGGTTTAAAACTGATGGTGTAATAATTCTCTCTTACCCTCATCACTTGTGAACTCATTCTTCTGTTTTGAAGATAATTCTCAAGCAGCCACTAAAGGAGAAAAAAACAGCAGCAGCTAAGTTAGTGAGTGTAGGAACATTCTGTTCATTTTTACAACTGCCTTGTGCTGGAATAACAAGCATATTGAAGAAAGATGGAAATAAAACTCCCTTTCTTTTAGATTATCTATAATGTACATATATCATTTTAATGTTGAAAACAAGTTATCTCATATGTGATTAAGTTATACTTCCAAGGATCACACTATTTATATTATGTTTACTAAATAACTGCTTAATCTTTTTCCTCATTATTATTATTCATTGATGAAAATTAGTTGAATATTGGCTTTTCTCCCATAATAAACATTCATATGCATCAGACAATATTTTCTTTCTTTCTTTCTTTCTTTCTTTCTGTCTTTCTGTCTTTTCTGTCTTTTCTGTCTTTCTTGCCTTCCATCACACTCCATCTGCCTACATTTGTGTCTTCTACATGCTCTTTCCTTATATTTGCTGCCATGATATTTTCTCTCACATTCCTCAAGACTTTCTTTCTGTAAGGGAAATAATGTAGTCTAACAATCTCCTCTGCTGAAAGGATGGATAAAGACATGTGCTGGGATATGGTATGAAATATAATAAATCAGTTCTTCTCTCTGAAGCCACTTAACAAAGATAACTGAAATTATGTGCCTATTGAAGATATGAAGAGTTACCCTTATAGTTTCTTCAGAAAACTACTGGCATCCAGTGTTTCCCCTTGTGTTTTGGAAGTGATTTAACGCAGATGTTCTTAGTTACACTTTTTTTGTGCAACAACAAGAGTAACAGGTAAATGAGTTTTGTGTATGGCAACTTGGTTTCAACAATTCAGAATTAATCTATTATATTTAATGATGCAATCATTTGACTAGATCTTTATTCATTTTACAATATTATCAAATGAAAAATTTTAACTGTTGCCAACCTAATTATTTTGATGTGCAAAGTAATTATGATTGATTTCTTGGTTGTAAAGCATTACCTGCTTAGAGCTAAATTCCTTTAGACTATCTAATTTATGCTAATAAAATTAAGAATATAAGACCTTCAAGAAAGGAGCTAGAAATTTATGTACTCTGCATTAACCTTCATCAAAGAGCAAGAATGTATTGCTTGAAATTAAGTAGACTTCTCACTAAGAAAAAAAAAAATCAATACCTGGTTATGTTCCTTATCCTGATGTCTATATTTTGTCCAGATTTGTTTTTAATGTCTGCGGTTCTTCATAAACATTCCTCCTTCTCTGATACCTGATGTACATATACTAAGCTTTGCAAATTGTCCCTTAGAAGTCAGTCTTTCAGTTATTCAGATTTCCTTCCTCTTATATTAAGATTTTATGCTATTACTGACTTTACAAACAAGTAAGGATTTCAGGTGAATATTGTTCTAAAGAGGAAGCAGAGTGCTTTTTACATCACAGCTGTAGCTCAGTGGCTCATGCCTTCTAAATTACAGTGGCACATCAGATGATTCTTCCATCTCTACTACTTGGTAGGAGAGTTTCACCTACCCACCAGCTGAAATTGTAGAGTCTAAAGAATTTTTGTTTGTTTTTTTAAAAAAAGAAGCTGAAATGTAAGATAAGTAGAATACAAAATTCTGAAAAATCCTAATTGTAAAACACTGTTAAGAAAATCCTATATTAACATTAAATATTTTTAATTTGTAATTCCCAGCAGCTTTTTGAGCCTCACACATGATGTAAAGAATGAGGTCCAGTCATTTAAACAACTTGTAATCCTTTAAACTTGTATGTCACAATTACTGTGGGAGCTTAGAACGTTAGAGAATTTGAGGTACAGTACATAATGACTGTTTATATTTAATAAAATATGTTTTCCCAAGCATGTGTCTGACATCTTGGATAATCTGCTTCTACTTTTTGGGAATCTTTAATGGATTCTGTGAGAAAGACTATGATAAAATCAAAATTTTTTTTCGAAATAACTGAAATAAATTATTCAGAATAAAATTATTTATTTATCTAAGTGAAGAAATAGTAACAGCTGTTCCCTGAAATAATTTCTATTATTATTGTATATTTCAGTACTCCAGATAACTCACTGTACTGGTTTGTGCATATTGCTGTCTCAATCAAATTAACATCACAGTCATCTGTTTTGAGACATGTGCAAAGAACTTGGCTGTTGCACAGACAAGTATTATACTTCTAAAAATCCCAAAATGTAGGCTCTCAAGCAGTCATAATCTCAACAACTGTCAGTGAAACAATAATAAACAGAACACTAATTTGATTAATATCCACAAGAATGTATTGTGTTTTATTTTATTCATTAATTGACATTACTGCTTATTCGTATGCTCCTTGAATAGGATTCATTTGAATAGTGGTGGTGAATTACATTTACAACTAGATATTATCATATCAATCATAATTTAAAATGTTTTTCCATATCAAGAAGCTAATGTGATATTCTAAAACTGTTACCTGCTTTTTATTGGTCAAGGTAATAATCTTAATCACTAGAAATTGTTCTCTCTTCACCTGTTTATCTTTTAGATGCTTCAGTGTTTGTCAGTTGAATCTGAGAATTAAGAACAGCATTCCTGCTGCTTCAGGGAATTAATATTTTTTTAAAAAAAGGTTCTTCTGTTATTCTTGTACTTCATGTGGATTTCTGTCCTATGTAATGACAATAGAAAGAACAGTGTAGCCTGGGTGTGGATATTAGGTCATGTATGTAT
>JAOEGS010003726.1:0-14455 GCA_025447755.1 Corythornis vintsioides
CGAAAAGCACCTCTGCTCAGAGAGTGGCGGTACCTATGTGCCTGGCGAGCGCCTGGCGGGGCGTGTGTGTGTTCCAGCTATGCCAGCTAACTAATTAGAAATATTAATATTCCTTATTTCCCAATTAATTATTTTATTTCTATGTATAATGTTATAAATTGTATCAGTTACGTAGCTAACACCTCAGTTCTGCTCACAGACCAAGCGCTGACGCTGTGAGGAGAGCGGGTCCGCAGAGCCTGCCAAGGGCCAGCCCTCCCAGGACACGCCTCGGCTGAGAGGGGACTTCACTTCTGTCCTTCTCTACTGAGAGGAGTTCACTTCTGTCCCTCTGTGGGCTTGACAACAGTGTCAACAACTGGTAAGAATCCAGAGCAAGGAGCAGCCCGGTAGGGAAATCGGTGAATGTTGAACAAACTGGGCATGTTTAGCCTAGAAATAAGCTGGCAAAGCAGAGGAAAGAGCAGTCTGTATTCACATGAGAGTTTAGACTTTTTGTGGGAAGGATGAGAAGAAACTGACTTTTCAGGGAGGAACTCTTGCCAGACAGAGGTAGAACAGGTAGCAGGCAATCTTGGAATTTTATTTATTTATTTTTAATATCCGAGATAAATATTTGTCACACATTGTCCCAGCTAGTTTTGAGCACCTCAGATATTATTTTTTATCTGTGGTTTTAGGCTTCTGCCAGGTGTAGTTCTAAAGAAAAATCAGAAATACATATGCAGACACATAGCAAACAATGGAATGTCTAATTAAACATCTTACATATTTAAAAATTAAAAATTTTAATAAACAACAGCCTTTGTTACGATTAAAGATGAAGACTTTAGCCCCTCACTAGTATTTAACATGTTGAAAGGTAGCAGATGGAGTTGTTTTTTGAAACAAGAACAGCTTTAACCTCTCTAAATGTTCTCTACATGTTTCCATTAATTTAAATTAATTTTGCCTAGGCAAAGTGTTGGCAAACGTGTATTTTCCACCTGACCTGCCTCGTGGGTGACTATTACCTGCTCCTCCAGCCGGCTGGACCAGCAGCTGGCAGCCACCTGGGTGGGAGGGATAGGATGTCTGTGGTGACATCATGATGCTGTCCTCAAAAGAGCATGTTAACAAGTTCTCACGTTTATCTTTCTCATCACAGCGTGTTCTGTGAAGCTGATACCTGCTGGCAGCACATTTGTGGTCATGAATGCACAGCCATATGATAGGTAATGTGATAAAGCAGAACAGACTCCACCTGTGCTAACAGGGGAACTTGTCTTGGAGACCTATAGGTGGAAATCACTGGAGATCAGACTACCAGGATGGTCTGAGTGCTGTTGTATCTGTGAAAACTGGAGCTACCTTTGCCTGGGAGCTTGCCCTAACATTGTATTGTCCCACAGGGCTTGGATACTTGTAGAGGTTTGTAGAATGATTTGGGTTGGAAGGAACCTTAAAGATACCTAGTTCTGACCCTCCTGCCAGAGGCAGGGACACCTCCCTCTAGACCAGGTTGCTCAGAGCCCCATCCAGCCCCTGCCTGGCCTCAACCACTTTGAGGGATGGGGCATTCAACAGCCTCTCTGGGCACACTGTTTTGGTGCCTTCACTCACTGTAAAGAATTTCTTTCTAATGTTTAATCTAAACCTACCCTCTTTCAGCTTAAAACTGTTGCTCCTTGTCCTGTCACTTGATAAGGCCATGGTAAAAACTCTCTCCATTTTTCTGTTAGGCCCCCTTTATTTACTGAAAGGCTACAATAAAGTCTCATTGGAGCCTTCTCCAGCCTGAACAACCCCAACTCTCTCAGCCTGGCCTCACAACAGAGCAGTCCCGCCCCATTATCGTGGCCTCATCTGGACCTGCTCCAACAGCTCCGTGTTTGTGCTGTGGCTCGCAGAGCTGGACTCAGCACTCCGGATTGCGCCTCACCAGCGCGTACCCTCCTCCTCTCCCACACCATCTCAAAAGGATGGGGTTTTTTTCTGACATTTTTCGTTCCGAGGAGCCGAGACTCCGCCCGCTGCCGGTGCGAGGAGGGCGGAGCGGGCGCGGTGTGCGCTGGGGCTCGTAGTGGCGCGGGAGCGCGGCCGGGCGGGGCGGTTACCGGGGCGGGGCGGGCGCCGGGGTAGCGCCGCGCAGAGGGGCCGGGCCGAGAGGCTGCGGGAGCCCCCAGCAGCGGGGCTCCGGTTCCCCCCGCAGGTACCGAGGGGTTGGTCGGGGACACTGGGGGCTGTGCGCCGGGTGGCAACCAGCGGGGGGACGGCGGTTGTGGCGGGCGCGCTGCCGCCGAGTTGCGTGGGCCGCGGGGCCCAGGGTCGGCCCCGCCGGTGCCTCCCGCCTCCCGGTGGCGGGTGTGGGGCGGAGCAGCCGAGGGGAGAGGCGAGGCGAGGTGATGCTGCCCGCCCGGGCCCGGGAACGGGTCCTGCCGCGCGGTCTGGGGACAGGTCGGTGCGGCCCGAGCGGGCGGGGGGTGCGAGAGGGGAACAAAAGCGGTGGTGTCGGGCTCTGAATTGTCACTCCGGGGATGGAGGGATGTGCACTGTGAGATGCGCAGGTTCCTAAGGAAACAAGGCTGAAATGTTATGGGTTTTTTTTGTTGGAAGTACTGGTATCTGTTCGTACAGGGATGTATCAAGGAGGAGGCTCCTGGGAGTGAGAAGCAAATTCTTCTCGGCCCCCTAAATAGAAAGACTGGTCTTGCCTCACTGAAAACTTTATTATTATTATTGTTATTATCTTTTTTAAAAATTGGGTGCATTTATTTCTTTATTTATTTTCAGTTGATAGGATCTGTCTGACAGTCGTGGAAGACCTTAAAGGTTTCATCTTTGCTGGAATTGTTAGAATGTGAAGTTTTGTAAATTCTGATTATTTCAGTGCTTATTTTCTTTTCAGTATGGTCATCTATTCTTGCTGATATATGCAGACTTAATTTTTATACAAGAAAGAAACCCAGCTTTGTGTCTTTTGTTAATGATAGGAAAAAGATAAACTCACTTTTCGAATGTATAATTTGTTTCCCAGAATATAGTGATACTGAATTATTTGTGGTGTTGGTTTATGGTCTTGGAAATACAAAAAAGAGTAATGTTACTACTTCTTTGCACCTTAGTTAACATGAAGATGGAGGATTATGAAATATTCTGTAAGAAGCATCTTTCCAGAATCCAAGAAGCAATAAAAAGGGAAACTTCTTTTTCTGTTCAGCATAAAAATACTTCCCTGATTCAATTCCATGGAGTTCCTGTGCTTTCCCCTCTGGTAAGGTGCTTTCTTCCCCCTTCTCTTTTTTATTCTCTGGTGTGCTTGCTGTGCTATTGGCATTAGCTTTGATGTCCAAGGGTAATGATTCTTCTAAAGATACACCTCTTGTGAGTTATTATCTGGACTGCTGCTTAGTGTATTCTAAGCATTGCTAGCCTTAATTTTACAAAGTAAAGGAGTTAATTTTACCTGTTAGGTTGGTTTTTTTTTTTTACATTGACTACATTTGCTTCCACTTCTTGAAGTTTTTTATCTTCACAAAGGGAGTAAAAATGTTTGTGTCATTAAATAGATGAATATTACTGCTGCACTTATGTAAAATCATATAAACAATCCAAATATTGAACATGTGAGTTTGTTTAAAAGTGTAAAAAAAAGTGCAAATAGTAAATAGTGAGATAGTTTAAAAGCTTTTAAGTAGTTTTCTTTTTCACTAGTGTTTGTGGCTTCCTCTAATGTATTTCACAGACTCGTCAATTATGTTAAGTCATTCAGTGTGTAATGCAAACAGAGGCAAGCAGAAGACTGTTGGTAGTATGTGCAATAATGCAGCTGATTTCTTTGTTTCAGTGGTTGGAAGTAGGAATGAAGCTAACAACAAGCTCCAGAAATTGTGGTACAGATATATATTGGAGTGTAAATGGTGTATTGTAACAGTTCTCATTATTTTAAGGCTTCATCCAAGAAAGGCATAGTTTGACTTGAGACTAAATAATTTTGTAAAACTTTGTGAAACTATTCTTGTAAATTTACTTTTGTAGATCTAGCTTAGACTTCTATCAAAACTACATAATCTGAAGCAGTAACTTGAAAGACTTTCAGATTCTGATTGTTGGAATGGTCCAGAATGCTTGCATACATTCCTGTCTTCTTGGGACATTTTGCACTGGTTCAAGAGGGCAGGTGTGAGCTAGTGCTTCAGAGAGCTTCAGTATTTGAGTATGGGTAGAAAGATCAGTCACAGAGGGTTCTGTGGGCTGCCCAAACATCCCATCACCACAGTGGACTGAGAAGGACTTGTCCTGCAGCCTGAGTGAGTCCTGGGTCATTTGACAACAGTCCTGTTGGTACTGTAGGATGTACCTGCTGATGCAATTTTTTCTTAAATTCATGCAGATGTTCACACATATTTATAAATGAAAATATTTATAAATTTGCATTTAGTGTAATCAACCATGTTTCTTACACTCTTTTTTTTTTTTTTTTGCAGCTTAGCCTTGAGAAGAAAAAGGAATTGCAGCAATATAAACAGAAAGCACTGGACCTAGAGACCTGGAGACAGAATTCCCAGAAAAGAGCTTTACTGAATCGTGTGCAGGAGATTATAGAAAATGTTCAGGTAGTGTTAGTCCAAAGCCTTCTTACAGCTTGACAGAAAAATTCTGCTTTATAGACATTTTGAGAAAGTGCTGGAGTTTAAGCATTCACCAATATAAATATTAAATTAATAGCAATTAACTCTCCAAAATGAGCACTTGCTAAGTGTTACCTGATAATTGATAATTTAGAGAGAACATTTCCTTCCATTTGCATTTCATTGTTTTGGTGTATGCAAAAGCCAGACCAGGACAGCTGACTGACTTGCTTTTGTAACTGTGTTTGAAACAACTGGACAGTAAAAGCAAATGAACAAAACTCCCAGTGTTAGAGCAACTGGCTATTTTCTTTGTGGGCTTGTAGTTTAATCAGAAAATAATCTCTGTTCAACCATATGATTAAAAAATTAAAAGGACCTTTGCAAAAACTTGTACTTCTATACTCCTTTATAATTCTACTACAACTGTTTTGTTTTCTTTGCTGCTTCAATTATGAATTTAATAGAGATTTAAATGGAAAATAATATGAACTACTTCTAATCAAGTGATATTATTTGTCTTTGAAATAGTTGTAATGCAGTGTTTCACCTGTTGCTTAAACAAGTACGGTTAAGGCTGAATTATTTGGGTTACTAAGGTGGCAAACAAAACCTCCTAGTGTGCATTGTTTACTGGAGTGGACATGGCAACAGTCACCGGGCTTGGGATTTGAAGAGCAGATCAGGAACATCTTCAGTACAAAAGCAGTTTTTTGTTTTGTGTTTGGTTTGATTTATTTTTTTTTTCTTTCCCAAAGGTTTCCCCTTGATAATTATGAGTTGCAATGCATAGGATAGCTGATAGGATCATTTTAATGTGAAAGTCCTTTTAAACAAATGCTGGCTAGAAGTAGCATTAATTCTCACTTAAAAGTTCATCTGACAAATGAAAACTTGTATTTAATTGTCTCTGGATCAGTAAAGAAATGAAGAAATAATTTTATAGTTCCACTATTTGTATTAGGATTTTTCTTTGTAGTCATCTGTAGGTCAGTCTATATACCATGCTGAAATTGTTCAATTACATTTCTTATTTATTCTTATCCTTATTTATTCTTAGCCATAAAATTATTCTTAGTATGTCCAAATTACCTTATGAAGAGAATCTTTGAATTCAGATACTTCGTATTGGTAAAAATGCCAATGTATATTTGAATTCCAATGATGTCTTTCTCATTGCAGTGAGCTCTGTGTTGTAAGTCATTTGCAGGAAATTGCTAACATTGAAACTGTAATTTTTAATTGGTTTAAAGGTGGTAGCATTCTTCTTTTTTAATTCAAATGAAGCTTGTGGGAATCTGAGAATTTGAGGAGATTTAATGAAAATACCTTTTTTTTTTTTTTTTTTTTTATTAGCAGATCAGGAGAGGACCCAGCCTAAGTGACATGAACACACAAGAGGCTGAGAATACTTGCTCTGATTCAGATTCAAAAGCTTTGACCAACTGCACAGCTCTATCAGATGTCAGTTTGGCGTGTTCTCCTGACAGGCATGGTCCCACAGAGCTTGAAAAGACACCAGAGCTTACACCATCAGATACTACTGGGAAGAAGACAACAAATGTGACAGAAGTAGTTAAAACAGGAGAAGAAAATGTTTTCTCAAAGCAAAGTGAGACTAGTGTCTCAGAAGACATACCTTGTCCAAGGGCTGTGTCTCTGGACAAGGTGCACAATAAGCTCACACCACAGGCTTTGCAAAAGCAAGAGGGACAAGAAGTGCCACTGTCAGATGAGGAAGTCCAAGATCCATGCGTAATGAGTGGTCAGAACCTGGTGAAGAAATTTAGGGAGTGTACAGAGAAAGAGCCAACCAAGCGTAGCTCAAAAAGTTATTCCAAGAGAAGTATGAGCGAAAGTCATTCAGATAAAGAGAATGATGGTGTTAAAACACCTGACTCTGTGAAAGAAAGAGTAAAGCTTACAGGGAGAAGTTGCACTTCTGCAGCACTTGATAAACCCAGTCTTAACAAATCAAATACCCTTCTCCAAGGTGCCTCTACTCATACAAATAACACAAGTGTGTCCACGTTACCCAGTTTTTCTAAAGTGGACATACCCATGAGGGTTGGAACACCCCCATTGGTGGATTCGGATTCGGATGAAGATAAGAAGACTTCTCTGTTTGACCATGACAGCAGTATTGTCAGAAGCCTCACAGGCTCTTATGCCAGACTGCCCATCCCAGAGTCAAGCATGAGCCCTAGAATGCACCGGCGGCGCCCGAGGCCTCTCTCCATGGGACACATTGTGATAAACAACCCGGTGAACGCTTACGAACTGAGCCCCAAAGGCAAGGGCAGGACAATGGATTTAATCATGCAGGATATCGCGGATAAAAACAACGTGTCTGAGTCGGTGCCCAAGTTCATGGTGGACTTGGCTACAGTTTGTCCTAGCAGAGTTCCTGCTGTCGGCAGGAGTGCTTCAGGCCCTTGTGATGGGCTGGGGGTCTGCAGACCAAATCGCCGCTCCTTTGGGCACTTGGAAAGCAAAGGAACGTCGTCGGCTACAGTGGAAGGACAGGTGGCGATGGACAGCAGAGTGCCCTATAAAGCAGAGCCCAGTACTCATGCTGTTGCTCCAAAATTGAACGAGCCATTTGCCATCAGTCAGTCTACAGGAGCTCAGAAGCTCCTTGCTGTGAATGACACCAAACAGTCTAGTTGGCTAGAAAATACAAAATGCAACTCTCCAGTAGAGCTCAATAAATCTTATGATGTAGCAAACCCATCCCCACTGCTAATGCAGAACAAGAATATGCCACAGCAGGTGGGCACTCCAAGTGTTTCTCCAGCAAATGAACAGTTCATAGAAAACAGTTTTGAAAATGTAAAACGTAGACTTGATTTGGACACCGACAACTGCCAGAAAGAAAAAAGTCCCTGTGCTCTAACAGTTGGAATGGAAGAACAAGAGAAGCAGTGGTTGCAAGAACAGAAATATCCTATGGGATCAGTTTACATTACCAAGAGTGCAGTCCCTGATAGTATGGCAAAAGGTAAAAGGATTCCTGTAGCTGAAGTTTTTTCTTCAACTTGCCTGTTGGCTTATAAATCTTCCAGAAAAAAGCCCAATGATCATTAGTCGTTGGTGTTTCTCAGTATGTATCAAAAGGATACTGCATTAGTGAGTGTAAATGATTTTTTTTTTTATAATCTCATTATTTCTCTAATTTTTAATTAATGACAGATTCTGAAATTCATCTTGCTTCTTGAGCCATTTTTAACTGCTACAAAATTGCTGTTTTAGGAGTCGCTTAGAGTCAAAAGTATTATAACAGTTAATTGTAACAAATACTTGATTAAACAGTTTATGAGGAAACAGCAGCTAAAATACTAGTGGCATGTTGGTGTTACTGCTGTTCCATTCACATGCTTCCCCCACAGACAAGGAAATACAAATAATTTGAAGGACTGTAGTAACTGATGAGGTTCTTTGCAATACATCATGGAATCTTGATATCAAAGATGTGTTGTACTTTTTTTACTGATGGTGCAGATTTATTCCTGTTAAAAATGTGGATCAATGGCAAAGTTCATATGGAGATAAATTAATGCTTGATTCTTTGTAATTTTTCTTTTCAGAAGATATTTTAAAGACTAAAATGTTGGCCTTTGAAGAGATGAGGAAGAGACTTGAAGAACAGCATGCACAACAGATGTCGATTCTGATAGCTGAACAAGAGAGAGAACAGGAGAAATTGCAGAAGGTGAGGTAAAGCAAAGGGCATGTGCATTGTATTGCAGTTTGTCAGTGAGCAGTTGGTTTAAGCATTGATATTCTTGCTTTGCAGAGGTAGAAAAGTAGTCTTAGAGTTGATTCATTCTTTTGTAGGAACTGGAAGAGCAAGAGAGAAAGCTGAAAGGAAAGAAGGTTGCCACAACAGAAATAGAAATTTCCAAAGTGAACATTAACAGCAGGATGGAGTTGGAATGGAGAAAAAGAAGCGAAGGTGGCTTGCTGGAAAGTGGAGAGACAGTCCATAATGCAAACTCTACCACCATTGGTAAAGCAGAGAATAGAATACAGATGAAATGCTGTGATACATGTTGAGGATGAGGATGGGGATTTGCATCATGTTAGGGAAGTTTCATCCTTGTGCCAGATACCCACACTGCCATGGGCCAGGTGTTCTCCTTTGTCTGCCAGGGGGCCTTGGCTGGGAGGAACTACAGCTGTAGCTGATGGAACACCTCTCACCTCTTCCAGAACATGGTGAAATGTTTTGGTGTGTCTTCTGTTTAGCATACTTTGCTAGGAAATGAATCAGAAATATTCACATTGTTTCTTGCCTGTAATTGACCTTGTAAACAAAGCTGCTGCCTCTGAGCTGAGTGCACATAGTCATTATGGTTGAAAGCATGTGTTGAGCTGTGTATTCTGCTTTGCATGCAGGTTTTGCTCATACTACAACACCTAATACCTTCACTTCAACCAGTGAAACTTCATTCTTTCTCTGGGGACCATTGAGTAGTGGAGTTATAAAAACCTCAGTATCTAGGCCAAGTAACAGAATCAAAACTAGGTGGACTCAGGTAAGAAAAAATATTGGTTTACAGCTTAAAAAGCCCTCTAGTTTTTGTAAGACACTGGTGACTTTATAATACCTGTGCAGTAATAAATCTCGTATAAAAGTTTAGTATCCCTTCCTATATTGACTTGGATGACATGATTAAACTGTATATGATAATTTATGTCGTTCATATATGCAAAATAATCATATAACAATATATTGTTTCTGCTAAGTTAGTATTATGGTGAGTACTTCTGGACTAGCCAAAACCTTTATCAGCTGCTTGCTTCTTACTTGAAAACTTGTAATTTAATTTTTCTTTGTTTTTAAAGAAATAATTTATAATTCTTTCTTTTATTGAATGTTTAGAAAATTCTTGTTTTCTTTAAAGGTGTTCAGTCCAGAGATACAAATGAAGTTTGATAAGATCACTGCTGTGGCAAAAGGGTTTCTCACTCGTAGACTCCTGCAGACAGAAAAATTGAAACATCTGAAACAAACTGTGAAAGTAAGATCAGCATTTTTGTATCATGCAGCATTTCCTCCTGTTATGTTTTTTTAATTTTATTTTTGTTTCTTTCTTTGTTGGTTTTTTTTCCTCTCTATTTAATTGACAGTTGAAATTTTGCATTTTCCTGCTTTCAGAAGAATTGGAGAATATCTGTCAGGTGAATGTGTTTCAGCATTGCATTGCCTAGTGCCTAAGGTCCACATCACACAGATAGTGTGTCCCATGTGTGCAGGTTGGAACAATGACCTTGTTGTGAAGGATTATATTTGGTGCTTATTTTCCCTTCTTCCCCAGGATACTATGGAGTTCATAAAAAATTTTCAGTCTGAAGCCCCGTTAAAAAGAGGAAGCGTTTCAGCACAAGATGCATCCCTTCATGAAAGAGTGATGGCTCAGGTGACACAATTGAAACTCTTTAATTTCCTTTATACTCAGCTTTTGTAATATAAATGCACAAAAGCTTCACAGTGACTTTTTACTTAAAGTTTAAAATAAGGCTGTGAAGAAAAGATTCCTGTTTTGTGCCAACACACTAGAAGAGATTTCAGACTTCTTGAAGTGTTTTGTTTAGATGGAAGTGGGTAGGGCTTGATCATCAAAAGCATGGAATGTTGACCTGACAGAATATGTAATTAAAATGTTAATGATTCCCTCCAGCTGCGAGCTGCTCTGTATGACATCCATGACATCTTCTTTACAATGGGGGCATCGGAAAGGATGAATATTCTGCGTCACGACCGTGAAGTTCGTAAAGAGAAGATGCTCAGGCAGATGGTGTGTTACTTTCAAGAGAGTGTAAACTGCTTTAAGACTTTAAATTATGAATCATTTTTCTTTTCAGACTTTCTTCCTCACCAAGGAAAAAGTGTTTCAAAATCTAAATTGTTTATTTATGCTTATGCAGGTAACTTTCCTCATATGAAAAAAGAGGTCAGTGCAGTAGGAGATTATGATGTTAAAACTTCTAATGTGTAGATACAGAAAAGTTAGATTGACAGCCATAATAAAAGTAATAATAAAAAGTTCCTAACAAGAATTTGTTACGGGACAAACCTTTTTAATTTGGTAATATAAGGAGGGTCCTTTAATTTAAAAACAAACAAACAAAAAATTCCTTGAGTTTAACCCGAATGAAAACTTTGTACTTGAAAATGCTGCTGTTGTTGTTTTGTTTGTATATTTGTTTTGTTGTTGTTTTGTTTTTATTTTATTTAAGTAGGAGCAGGCCAGATGGGGTTAAGCTCAATAAAGGCAGTAACTACTGTTACTGTTGGTTCTTTTGCTTTTGTAGGATAAAGTAAAGAGCCCAAGAGAGAGAGTGACGCTTTCAACAGCCACGCAGAAATCTCTGGATAGGAAAAAGTACATGAAGTAGGTGCAGTTCTCCCTGGGTGGTGGTGGGTGCAAGAGGCTGAGTAGGAGGCATTGGAAATAGCACAACAAAGTTTTTGGAGTAACGTCTTCTTTGCAAACTATGATCTCTCCTAGGGGTAATGAATAAGAAACTGCAGGTGTTGATGTCTTAATAGTAATTTGTTCTTACTTATAGAGACTTCTTGTCTGTATGGGAGAAAAATGTTTGTTCTAAGTTGTGCATTTATGATCAATTCCAGTGCTGAGTGCCTAGGTTATGGTTGATTTTGCAAATTTTATGAAGTGCTTCAAGTTATAGAATTATTTAGGTTGGAAAAGACCCTTGGGATCATCAAGGGTCCATTGGGTACAACCAAGGGTACAACCATTAACCCTACTCTGAAAAGTTCAACCCTAAACCCTGTCCCTCAAAACCACATCCAAATGACCTTTAAACACATCCAGGGATGGTGACTCAACCACCTCCCCGGGCAGCCTGTTCCACTTTCTGACTACTCTTCCAGTGAAAAAAATTTCCCTTATCATTCTTTCTAAAATCCCTAGCAATAGAGCCACTTGATAGCTTTGGCAGAATTTTCTGGGTGAATGGTAGCAGCCATTATCCTGCAACACAGTGGACTGAGCAGTTTGTGTTACACTTGCTCATGAGTAAAAAGTGATCATCTTCAGCACTGCTCTGACAGTAATATGTGTAGGTGTAGATGTAGATCATGTTGTAGGTTTTTTCTTACTGTTTCTGTTTAAAACCTAGATGATGATTTTATAATTTAAATACATTTCAATATTTTTGTTTCCTTAGGGCCTCAGAAATGGGAATGCCAAGTAAAAAGACAATCATGAAACAAAAAACTCCTGAGGGCCGGTGAGTGAAGATTTCTTCTATTAGGATGCTTTCAAAGAACTGTCTTATAATGACATATTCTTTGATCTGTGTTGCTGGTTTTCCATCAAACTCTTATGACTGACAGTAATAAAAACTGATTTAGCATGGTCTGAGAAAGGGGTTTTTATTAGCTCATTAGAAGGTAAAAAGGATTTATTTTCTTCAGCAGCCCTTCTCTTATGAGGCCTGTCTACACCTTTTTCCAGTATAAAAGGTCAAATACTGTCATCCTTTAAAAACAATTTTTATTTTCTGCTTACCCAAAAGGTTTGAAGATGTGCTGTCTGCTCATACGGGTCGATCTTCAATCACTAGCTTTAGTAATTCATAGAGTCACAGAATGTCTTTGGTTGGAAGAGACCTTCAAGATCATAATCTAGTCCAGCCTTTGACCCAGCACTTCAAGGCACCACTAAACCATGTTCCTTTGCACTAGGTCCACATGCTATTCAGTACTTTTTACTGTATGTTCTTACCAATGACTGGGAACCCAAAGCACTTTTGAGCAAGTTTTATCTGTGGGTTTTTGTTTATTTTGAGAGTGAAAGGAGCTAATAATCTGATTTTGGAATTTTAATTGCTGCCACTTTTGCCTGTGTGTCATCTGCAGTACAGAACCTGCTAGCCTTTCTGAAATTTGTTATGTGAAACATGCTGATTGAGTATTCCTTATGAGAATTTTTTGTTTTTAAAGAAGAGAAAAAGGTCTAATGAAAGTTTGTGTTTTAACAGCATACTTCAACCAAATCAAGGACAGAATGCTACAGTTCATAGACTGCTTTGCAGACAAGGGTAAGAGCACAACATGTTTATAGCCTAAAAATGAAAGTAAATGTGAAGTGTAAGGAGAGTAATTCCTGATCAATATTTGCACATACTAGTGCAACTGTTGTTTGAAGTAAAAATAATTACATCTCGCAGTACTTCAGGAGTGCTGAAGTTTGTTTACCTTATACTAAAGAAAATATTTAGTGTTCTCATCCTTTTGTTCATTGTCTCCATTTACACTGTGTTCCTACATTTCTATTTATAACATTCATTCCATGAAGCTTTGCTTCCACTTAATGAAATGTGAGTGTTTTTATATGTAGACTGTAATGCCACAGTATCTGAACTGAATCAGCTTCTTGCATAGAGTTTTAAAAGTCTGTTCATGGGAAGATACTATCCTATTTGATGTATTTACATGAGCCAGGATAATGTCAACAGGAACTGTACACATACTCGGGAGGAGGCTCTGTGGGACACAGTAAAAATGTTTTCATGCCAAATACAGTTTGATAGTGTCTTTATATTCTTGGATGCAGCCTTTCAGCTTTGTTACAAGTGACTTATTAACCCTTTTATATTTAATTAGAACCCCTAAGACCTCAATGAAGGGGGTTGAGCAAAATAGAAAGAAGGCCTCAGAGAGCAGAGTGTCTAACAAGGCTCTTTCAGGTGTGTAGAAAATTGGTACTTGGATCTTCTAGTAAGTAAGTTACTAGTATGTAGAGAAAAGTAAATGGGTAATACAATGTTTTCCTTTTCTTGTGCACCTGCTTTGCTCTCTCTCTTTAAACAAACACGTGCTGGTAACCTAACCATCCACTTTTGAATTCTATACACAGAGCCTATAGAATCTACTGCACAGCTCATTTGCTTTCACTCACCAGATGCCCAGTCATAAAAGAGTTTGCCAGATATGTTCACTGTAATTGTTTGAGAAGCTAATAGTAGTCAAACCAGGCTTGGATTAGATTCTTAATGTCATTTGATTCTTAGCTCTGTAGACACATGAAGCCTGTTGAGAGGACACGACAGTTTCAAACTTACCAGAGGACAGTCCTAAAGCTGTGGATGTTACTGTAGCATCTTACAAATGTTTGAGTCTTAATGACCCAGTTTTGGAAGTGGAGTATTCCTGTATTTACACACAGAGATTACTGTTTGGTTACCTTGTATTCAAAACATTTGATAATAGTGCCAGACCTCTCAGTTTTCAGCCTGTTCAGGCACGAAGGAAATTAAGTGCTATGAAACATCTTACACAGTTTCTGTTTTGTTTTGAATTGGATGTTAGATTTCTGAAGTGAAAAACCTTAGTTTATCAAAAGATAAAGTGATTTATAGGTCTTAAAACTGATTAAGATCTTTGTTCTCAAAGGAAAGATCCACAAGGCAAGTAGAAAAAAATAGGGATTTTTTTGGCTCAATAAGGCAAATGTAGAATGTAGGAGGATTACAACTGTTTTCTGTAATGATCTCAATTATCTTATTAAGTATCAAACCATTACTATAATGGCATTTCTTATTTATTACTGCCCTGGAACAAAGCTGTCAGGGAGTGTCTGTGAGTTTTAGTGCAGTGTGTACACTGTTTAAATGGGATTTTGTTTTTCCAGAGTGTTTGATCTTTTCATAGTACTTTATGAAGCCAAGACAAGTAGCCATAGGAGCATATGATATAACTTCCTAATGCAGGTGTTGGAGGAGCCAACAAGGAGAGGAGTGATGCTGGGCCTTGTACTGACCAACAAAGAGGGACTGGTTGAGGATGTGAAGGTAGGAGGCACCCTTGG
>JAOEGS010003731.1:0-44957 GCA_025447755.1 Corythornis vintsioides
AAAAAGAAGCAGCAGCTCTGCAATAAAAGATGAAAAGAAATTCTGTTAATGTTGCTGTTCCCAGAATCACAGTTCTAGCAATTGTTTCTCAAGAGGGCACTAAGAGTGCACTAATAAGCCCATACCTGACACACACAGAAGTAAAATACGTGCAATAATCATTGTTATTCCACCTCATCACTGACAGTATTCAGATTCAGCCTTTCTCTTGCACTTCTCCATTCTCTATTTTATTTTGTGCTGGGGAGTGACTCATTTACACCAGCACTAAGAGAGCTACACTTATCAATGCAGAGGATAAGAGGGTTTCCATGAACACATGCAGTGCAAGTAGTTCTGTGTTCTGACAGAAAAATGTTTGAAGTGTGCTGCTGCATGATCTGCAGTGCTCACCTTTGCAAAGCTATTAGGTATTTATCTAATATCCCTTATAACTCAAACTATAGGTTCAGGGGAAAAGGAAAAAGAGATTGTCTGAAAAAACAAACCAAACAAAACCACCCATGACAAACAGAACTTCCAGGATACTAGAATTAGTAACATTTCTCAGACCAGCTGAGCAACCAGTTTGTTATTTTGGTAGGTAAAGCCTTTTGTTATCACTTATTGATACCATGCTGTAAACCAGGCATTTCCCAGAGGCAGAATTTCAGAAGCCACCCTTTCACCTCACTACAGCAAGAACATCAATACAGGTCTCTGGATGGAATCCCTACAAACGACCCTAAATACTTTTAGACACAACTGTCACGTTGCAGCTTTAGAGAGCTCCTGAACAGCATTGAAAGAAACACGACTCCAGAGGTTGTCAGGCCCCAAAGCTGCCACAAATCTCACTCAAACTGCTCTGAGCTGCAGGGCAGTGTCATTTCCAGGTATATTCTGGGTGTGAGGCAGAGGAGAAGGTGTGGCATGACTGGGATGCTGCTTGAGAAAACAGGTATTTGGGAACTTTATGAGATCCAAAATGCTACTTTCAGCAGAGATGCTATTTGTATAAATGCTAGAGAACATTCAAAAAACACAGGGTAAAACACAGAGTCATGTATCATAAGTAATGCATTACTGTAACTGTCCTCCTTTTCTAAGTGACTGTACCTTAAAATTCACTTCCTTGTGAGTGTGGGTGAAATTAATTTCTCAGACAGCATGAACTTGCTCAGTGAATGGAATGTCAGCTCCTCCTCAGAACTGACAACAAGAGCAGCTGTAAATTGGAATTTCAATGGAGCTGACACGCTTGCCCCACTTACACCCACTGCTCAGCCAGCTACAGCCAAAGAAACCAGGCACAGACTCTAATTCCAGCTATTACTGAGTATGTCTTCTCAATTCAGCTGTGAGTGTCTGGCAAATAAAGCTCTGTCATTGCAGTGGCTGCAACCTAGAGAAGCACATGCCAAGAATCAACATAGTGACTGCAATTAAAACACTATCAGCCTAGCAGGTGATAGGGGAAAATTCACAGCAGCACCATTACCATTATGGACTTTTTTTCTACTGGAAGAGTTTCATTTTGGGCTGCAGTGAGTGGGAAGCATATCAAAGGCTTGGTTACTACTTCCAGTGTTTTGCAAGCTCAGTTCAATCAACCAGAGGGTGGAAAAAAAAGTGAAGCCTTTTTTTTTCTTTTGAAGAATGAAGTGAAAAGACATGGATATAAAATGTACCATGTGCACTCTTGACTTACATAGTGGTAGATTCTCCTTTGGGGTAGCTAAGCCTTATTTCAGGCTAAAATGCAAGTGGACTTTTGTGCTCTTGGTCTTTCCGGCCATTTAACACGCTCATCTACAACTGGTCACAACAAGCAAAACCATGGTTTTCAGCCTGTGTTATACATGTCTTCTCAAGCACCTTGGTTCACTCTTCAGACCTGTGAAAAATCTGCAGGTATAAAGCATTTTTCCTTTTTTTTTTTTTTCTCCAGAGTTAAAAAGATGGCAATGTGTCTTCTAGACTTTACTTCCCTCATCTCTCTCCTTTAAACAACAAAAAAAGATTTCGCTTTAATGGAATTAAAACTCATACTATAAATGCATATTATAACTAAAGGGTGAATTCCAATGTATTCTGGCTATAGAAATGGATGGGAAAGCCCCTCTTAACTTTCCCCGGGGCAACATTGTACCTCAGACAAATATTTTTTTTTAATGCTGGCTTCTCCTAGATGAATTCTTTTTCTGCTGACAGTCTGTTTCTGCTACATGTACTGCTGAGTTTTTCTGCTGCAACAGTGACTCTTAATCTACTTTTGTATCTCAGAGGACATAAATTCATGAAAATAGAAACCTAAAGGCAATAATTTCTCCTGAAAAATCCTTGCAGTTATTCTTAAAAGAAGTCAGATGAAAAAGTTACAGAAAGCTCATTAAAAAGTGTCAAATTTAACACCATGGCGACAAAGAAGAAGCGAGAACATACCAGAACTAAAAATCAAACTTTAAGGGGCTAATTACAGTATTAACCTAGTCTAAAAGCATCTAAAGATCTCCCCTCTTACATCAGGTTAGGACCCCACACCTACTTAAAAACACTCTCTACACTCCAAACTCCTGTAATTCATATTTAAAACATCTCTCATAGACCCACTGTTAATCATAAGTATAACTGATAGCATGGACAAGTGGCACACAGACTTCTGCAAGGATGCTTGCACAGGTCTAGGTAGTGATGCTCTGGTTTGCAGAGAGCACCTTCTGAACTGGATTTCCCAGTTTGATTTGTATTCAGCTGAGTAAAAACATCTCCCAAGCAAAGCCTGCAAACACAACTCCATCACTGCAGCATCTTCACACTGCAAAGTGGACTGTGAATTTCATCACACTAACAGAACAGGAATATTTTCAAAGGTTTAAACCAGGTAAAAAACAGATTAAAAAAAATAATTTCTATAGCAGTACTCCTCAGATTCATAAGTGTCTTTATAGACTGAGATTTTTAATACTTTCTGCACTGCCTCAGTTCTGTGTTAGAGAAAAATATTCAAAACTTTCAGCAGGACTGGAAAATCCTATTCATAATGTGCACAATTTTAAGCTAAATTTGTATTTGACTTATTGGTACCTTGGTTTTACAGGCTGCCCATTTACTAGTCTCACGTGAAAGTCAACATCCCACAGTGATTTCAATAAAACACTAAAGGCACCCCAGCAAGAAGAGTTCTTGGATGGGTAAACACAGCACTGTTGAACACTAGAGGTTCCTTTTTAACTTTCCACAGGCTCTTCCAGGACAACACAGAAAGGTCTTTCCTTTGCCTCCATTAAAGCACTCAAGCTTATGAATTTTTGAAGCAGGATTTGAAGGCTTTTACTGAGAGAAGTTTCTGGGAGTGTAAATGAGGGCATTTTGGAAGCATTTCACTTGAGCACCCACTGGGTCACCTCTTCTGGCTCAGTCATGTTAGGCAATCTCAAGGACAGGGACTGTCAACCAACCACTTTACCCTGGATTTGAAAAATGAACACATCCAAACAGGCCTTTTTGCACCACAGCCTGGCACTATCTCTGCAACACTTCTCAAAATACATTTAAAAAAAACCCCAAAAAACCAAAAAAACAACCAAAAAAAACCCCAAGAAAAAAAAGCAACATTCCTCATCAGCTGCTTTTGACTAAAATGGCAACATTTCTTACTGGCCTCCCTCATTCCCAAGAGATGCAGGAGATGGAAAACCAAAAAGGGAACATTTCAATTTGTCTTCCTATTTATAAGCCATTCTTGCACCACAGCAGGCCCTGCCCACAGCCACTCTCACCCTGGCCCCTCTCCGAGCCCAGTGCTCAGCTTCTGTTTGCAGAGGAAGTCAGGCCACATTTAAGGCCACCAAAGCCCACGTGAAGAACATCTGCTGTCAACAGTGGCTTCCTATCAAGAACAACAGCAATCTTCTGTAAAGAGATTAAGAGACTGATTGATCCTGGACAACTGAGACTCATAACCAGCTTAGAGAACCAAATCACACCCTCCTCAGACGACCCATTGCTCCTGGCACAGCCAGTGACAAGCAAGCTTTGGAAGAAGCAATGGGAGAGAGGCATCTGACAACAAAGTGGAGCCAGAAGCGACTTCCAAAAAGGAGTTACAAGGTCACAACCCTCCCTGAGAACTTCATTTGGCTCTTTCCACAAAACCTGTAGGCTTTGCTGGACGTGCTGTAAGGCCCAACAACATTAACATGGACTTCTCCACTCTAATCACTTAGCTTCTGGCTTAGCACCTTTCAGGTGTACACCACAGCAAAAGCCACTCACATTTCTCTGTCTTCAGAGCAAAGCTGGGGTTCCTTATGGCCACAGTAGGGATAACCAAGCCTAATGATGCCAGCATTGGCATCAAGTTAGAGACATACATGCAGGACCTGTAGTAGAGTTTTACAAGAGATGCTCATAAGTTCCTGCCCTGGTTGGATGGAATAGATTTGGCAAATGAATGTGAAATAGCATCAATTTCCAGGATCACTGTGACTGTGGGGGGAAAAAAGGGGAGTCCAATCCTTACCCATGGTAGTACCCACAAGTAATACTCCATGGTCATGAAAAGACCATCTTGGGGGTTAAAGTGGTATCAGATGAACTAAAGAAGCATCCTTACTCAGAAGAACAGTAAGAGGTAAAAAAAAAAAAAAAAAAAAAAAAAGGAACCCTGAATTATCAATTAAAAAAACAAATTAGAAACACAGTTATTCTGGACTACCCAACCAGTTCCCAACTTCAACTTCTGTAATCTTTAAACTTTTTAAAATGAAAACCTTTCCTGGGTAGTGGTGCCTTTTTCTTACCCCAGAAGAAAAAGACATGTTGTCCTTTTCTTTCTTTTGCCAGGTTGTCCTGAGAGACTTTCATTGTCACGTCCTCATTCCTACTGAAGTTTCCATGACAGGATGGAGGCGTCTGTTTCCAGCAAAGAAAGGGTTACCACCTCCTGAGAGACCACAGGCAGCCTGCTACCTACACTGTGTGAGCTCTGTGAGTGTGTTCCAGGATGCATGAAGAAAAAAAAAAACCACTCATAAATGCAAGCCCTGCGTGTTACCCTCTCACCAGGCAGAGGAGAGAAATGCTGAGCAATTAAAGGTGAGCTTTTTGTAAGCTAACCTGTTATCCAGGCTCACAAGAGGCCTCCCCACAGTTTAACTGGAAACAGCAGTTTGCAGAGCAGATGGCAGTCCAGTGTCTCTGCTGCGCCTTACCCCAGACATCCAACAAGAGCCTCAATGCAGTTTTCTGACCATACAAACAGAACACACCCACAAACCTCAACCCTATTTCCACAACCCTTTTGTAATCAGGTAACAACACCCTGCCAGTGGGAGTAGTCATTAAAAACCTGAACAGAACTGCTTCTTCAACAGAAGTCTAAATATAGTTGGAGAATTTTCAACTTCCCATGAAAGCAAAGGGAACACGGAAGATCCAGCAGCACAACTAGCTGAAGCCCAACACAACTGAGATTTCAGATTAAGCAGCACAACCCAACCAGATCATCTCTCTACACCTGAAGCCAACCTTTGGGAAACCTTATGAAAACTGCACTACAACAGTGAACGTTGGGTGGTAACCAAAGAGAAGGAAGAATCTGGGTATTAAGGTACACTGCAGACTTTGTCGAAAACCATGCCAGTGGGCAAAAACTGGTAGTGCTTTGATGATGGATTTGCCTGGAGTGTAGTTTGTCAGTGTTCTGCATTATACAAGAGACACAACCATCTGCAGAATGGAGAGAGAGGTTTTGCCAGGGCCACAGTATTTACACAGCAGGCACTCCACTTACATACAAAAACAGAAAAAAAGAAAAAGGAATTAAAAAAAGGAAAAAAAAAAAAAAGAACAATATGCAAAATTAAAAACATGTAAAACCAAAGAAGTGAATCAGAAGAATCCCGAAGAGCAGTGGTCAGCTTTGGTAACACCCAGTAAGAAATAGAGATGTAGAGCAGGGTGGAACCACAAGCTGGCACAGGTGGCTGGCTGGCTGACTCTGAAGCTATCCTCAGCTGGTGTCTCCAACCTCTAGTGAGTTATCACTCAATCTCTGCTGACTTAGTGCCCCATGAGGCCTCCCCAGCAAGTCGAACAATACTGGAAAGCTGCCAAGGGTTCAGATGCAAAAAGAACAAAGGGGGGGAGGGGGGGAAACACACACACACACCCCCCAAAAAAAACCCCGCGGATCCCAAACCTGAAAGCTGCTCAAGAGACTGCACAAGCCTAAGCATAGCTCAGCAGGCTTTTTACTTGGGAAAACTCTCTGAGCTTCAAGGGCAATTTCACCTCAGCAGGCTCATATGCACCTATAAAATACCATAAAAGTAGCTGTATTCAAGAATTTTGAATTATCTGTTGGAGGGTTTTTTTGCATTTTTTCTCAAACTATGGAGCCTCAGTCATAGACTCACAGGCCAAACTCTGACTGAAGTAGGTGCTGGTAGAAGGCAGCACAAAAGATAATTAAGCATAAACAAAACCAGAAGCCTATGTTCTTTCAGTCTACCTTCTAGGCACAATCATTCAGGGGTAACTGAAGCCTAGTGAAAGCATTTCCACATAATCTCACAGCAGCAAGGCTGCTCCAAAAAATTCCCGTTTCCCTTCATTCACAACCTGTGAGAGGTAAAAAGGCTTTCACAAGATGCCCCAGAAGGCTGGCAGGCTCCATTCATTTCACACACAGCTGATACCTGACTGAATACTGACAACCTCACCAGGACTACAACACAGCAGCAGCTCCCAAGGAAAGATGGACTGCGTTGGTCCTACTCCATTGCTCATGCCTAGTCAAAGCAGCTTTTTTTACTCCTCAGTGATCTATTCAAAGGTAATTAAAAAATAACTTACCTGACTTGAAATTAATCCTGAAGTCTCCATAGTCGAAAGCCTACTATTATTAATATAGAATCAGAATCACTCAGGGTGGAAAAGACCCTTGGGATCATCCAGTCCAACCATTAACCCTATTCTACAGAGTTCACCCCTAAACCATGTCCTCAAAACCACATCCAGAAGACCCTTAAACACACACCCAGGGCTGGTGACTGAACCCTGGGCAGCCTGTTCCAGGCTCTGGCTGCTCTTGCAGTGAAAAATGTTTCCCTACTGCCCAGTCTGACCCTCCCCTGGTGCAGCTGGAATCCATCCCCTCTTGTTCCATCACTAATGACCTCCTCTATGACTGCTATAAAAAAAATAACTATCCTGGTTTTTCCCTTCCATTTGTTTATCTCACACACACACACACACACACACACACACACACACACACACACACACACATCAGGAATGTGTTTCTTGAAACATTCGTGGGATGATGTTTGGTAGCTCTCATAGATTAATTAAAGAGCATGAATAGAAAGACGCTCTAAAAAGTTAGTTTCTGATATGACAGTGATGCTCAAGGACATGGAAAAAAACATGAACATAAATAGCTCTGAAAAGTGAAAAACAAAATTCAAAGGCAAGGGAATGTTCCGTCACCAATCACCCACCATTAGTCTGCAGGCAGGCCTTCAAGAGCAGAAATAAACTGCTGCCTTTTTAAATTGGTGGGGTTTGACCAGAAAGTGACAGGTTCTGCTAAAGAAAGACACAAGAGTCCCTCTTACCTGATTTACTACAGTCACTGACACTCACAGGCTGGGCTGGATCTGACTTTCTATTAAAGAAAAAAAACTAAAATTCAAACTAAAAAAGCATGTAAGCCCAGTCCATAGTAATTTTCAAGGCTTGGAAACTTGGGTCAGTCCCCCCTTACACATCTTTGGTCTGCATTCTTACAACATTTTCATTCCACCTTAGGAAAAAAAACCTAAAAAGGTGGTGGTCAGAGGCTGGAAGAGAAGGCTGAGTCGCCTGGAAAATGGGAGATGAACACAGATGCCTTCATGTTAACAGAAAGCATACAATGAAATGTGACAGTGCAGATCACTGCCAGGGAGCCACGAGACTGCAGCAGGCAAGACCCTGCAGCACTCAGCTGGAGAATACACCACATTTCTGGTTCTCTAAAATACTCTGCTTGTTTCTACTGGAATATAAATGTCCTCTGTGAAGCCAGAAGACTCTCCAGGCTTGGTATCCCCCATAACAGTGTCTTTCCCCAAGAAGGCATTAGCCAGACTTTTTTTAAACACTTATCTTTAAAATAAATAGCTGGAATGTCACCCTAAGGACAAAATGTTTTGTCATCTGAACCAGAATTAACTAAGACCATATTTCTGCTCTCAGGCAAGGGTGCTAGACTGACCTATTGAGTTTCTAAAGTTCTTCAGCTTCAGAGGGACTCCAAGAGGCCCAGGTTTTCCTGGGAGGAAGGAAAAAGAGAAGGTAATTTCCCTTCTGACACTGTCCCCGTGGCACAACCTCAGCAGGACAAGGCAATGGTCACAGCTGCTTCAAGGTGTGCTGTGCCAATTGTCCATGTTCCACTTAGGTGCTAAGGAGCTGCACTGCATTTCACTCCCATGTACTGAGCAGGGCACAGTGCCATTCAGTAAAATCAGCCACAGATAAACATAACCCCAGAGGGTAACAGGTTTACTGCAGTAATTTACAGTTCTTAAATAGAAGCTGGAAGGTCATCAGAGCAGGTGGGGAAGATGGAGGAACCTCCAAAACCTAAAAACTCAGTGCAGAAGAGGCAAAAAAATTTAAACTAAAGCCAGGTGGATTTATTAGACATTAGGAAGAAGCTCTTTACTATGAGGGTGGTGAGACACTGGCTCAGTGAAGTGGGGGAAGCCCCATCCTTGGAAGTTTGGAAGGCCAGGCTGGACGGGGTTCTGAGCAACCTGCTCTAGTGGGAGGTGTCCCTGCCCTTAGCAGGGGGTTAGAACTGGATGAGCTTTAAGGTCCCTTCCAACTCAAGCCACTCTATGATAAACAAAGGAAGTCTCTCTCAAATGATTTCAAACATCCCCCATGACTTTGGGCACTCTGACCAAGGGCACCATCTTTCAGCTTTATTCTGGCACACTATACTGTGCTCCCGAAGGGTCAGAACTGTCTCCAGATTGCACTAAATCCACTGTTATTTCCTGTTCTTTAATCTTTCAGTTTAATAAACCTGTTCCCTTACACTGTCATTTATGGAGGCAGGCAGGAGATTGTGCAACACAGATGATGCAGAAGTTTTGTTTTGTTTTTTTTTTTAAAAAGCAGTGTGTGGGGAATCTAAGCAAATGGCTTTTATTTGCTTCTATCAAGGATCTCTAAATGTGTGCACAGAGCTGCTGAGACAAGCCAAAGCTGTAGCAATGATTGCCTAAACTCTCCATGCCCCTACAGGAGTTCTCATCACTGTGGCCATGCCAAAATCACAACATACCTCTAGACCTTATATCGTATCATATAGTGGTAGAGAGTTGGGTCATACCCAAAAAGCAAACCACAGGGGATCCTGTCCTTTGGATAGCAGATGTTGAAAGAGCAGGAATCCCAACAGACGTGTCAACAGTTTCATTGGACTTAATGACTTGGTAGCATCCCCATGCTCCTTATAAGGGCATGAAACAAAAAGCCTTCAAGGGTATGTTCACATCCATCCTTCCTAGCACCTGCTGGTGTTGGGATCACCACACAGAAGCCATCTGGGATCTGTGTGGACATGCCTTCTCCTGGATCAAAAGGACAGCAAGCCCCATAGAGTTTTTCCACCAGCTGTCAATACAAGATCATCTAGATAACAAATGTACCTTTCTGGGAGTCAAACTCCATTCTCCAGACAAAGCTAAATGGAGCACTAGGGAGGACCTGCTGCAAAACCTGCTGATAGGGGTCTGTTTTTTTAAGATCAGTAGGCCAGCTTTCATATGCCATCTGTCAGACATCATGTGCCTGCATGGCTATCTCTATACTCTGTGTTCCTCTAACCACCCATATGGAAAACCAAGGAATGAAAAAAGCCTAGTTCAGTTAACTGCCCTCTGACATCCCCAGGCTCTGCCTCTGAACCTCTGCTACCTAAAAACTCTCATTCCAGGCTGTAGTCTTTCTAATTAAAGAGTGCTCCACAAGAGTAACCTGCCTCAGCAATGCAATGATCTGAAAAGGTAATGTGCTACCATTCTTCTCACCACCACAGATTTCACGGCCAGCAAGGAACCTTTGGAGTTTGACCATCTGTGGGGGAAGCAGAACACTCTTCTTCACAGGATTACATGATAATAGATTATATTTTTAGCTGTGTTCTTCTTCTCCCTGTTGTTTAACACTGAATAGAGAAGTTGTTGAAAGCAAGAAAGCAAAGAAGACAGACAGCAGGAAGGGCACACATCTAAGCATTCAGGGGCCCATTTGCTTGAGGAAAAGCAGGACAAAGAAGAGAGGAAAGAGCATCACAGGCAGGCTTTAGAAACTTAAATAATTACAGCTTCCAAGTTGTGCTCAGTTTTAAATTGTTTTCCCTAAACTGGATCTTTACTTTCTAGGGTACCTAAATGATGCTCAAGTGGCAACTGAAAGTCTGGAGTGGTTATAGATCAGCTAAGAGGAATCTCCATCGTTTATAGTCATAAAAGGGAAAATGAATGTGCAGGGAAGTGACTTTGCCTCTAGCACAGGGTGGTCTTTCTTCCTCAACCCAAGGGTTTAAAGGCAGAAAAAAGTCAAATCACCAATAAACAACAGATACTAAGGCATATAAATGGTGGACTGGAACAATTTGTTAAACAAATATGACAAAGGCTCCCAGAATTAGCATCTACAGGACTTCCCAAATGCTACAAAATAATTACGAGGGCCAGGAATAAAATGTGAATGATCAAGAAAACCTCATGGGGATTTAAGACAGACCTCAGTGTATTCAGGTCTGACAGCTCTGCAATTCAGATGCATCTCCATTAAACATTGTTAAAAACTCCATGAAAGGGAAATGAAGTTAATTGAATTTAACTTAGCTAATAAATATTATTTTGGATACTCTTTTGGGACAACATCTGGCTTCTTATCTGAACTTTCCAAGCTACTTCTCAGTTACACAAAACTGGCTTGAATATTTGTAAGAACAAGCTCTCACTAAAATTTTCCAGTACTTTCTATCTTCAGGAATGCCAGAATTACCACAAGAATGTCTTCTTTTTCCTGGCACTTTGATTTGCACTGATTCAGACCTCACTGATAGAGGATTATTTATACAAAGGACAATGCTCTATTTCGCAGCAGAGGTTCTGTTATGCCAAGACAACCCAATCTGCTATACCCGATAACCTGCTGACTGCAGACTTTGCCTAATCCTCCAGAGCAAAAATTTATAGATTAACAAAAAAAAAAAAGACAAAAAGAAAAACACTAGCCATCACAAAGAAAAATAAAAACAAAACCAACAAACCCAAAACACCAAAAACACACCCCAAACCAAAACTACAGCAAAACAAACAAGCAAAACCACCACCAAAAAGTCAAGGAAACCACCAGCTGAGCAGTCAGAAGTGTATCAAGGCTTGTTATTCTTAGTGCCCATACATTAGGAAGTGTTTAATACTATACATTGAAGTCATACCTATAAACTAATACAGATCATAGTGGGTGATCCTCTTACAGGGACACTCGGATGTGAAATTAATTTACTCATTGGAATCAATGAAAATGACCAAATTTAACCAGTTTGCTGCTATTTCTCTAGCTCAGGATGCTAAGTAGTTAAAGGAAAAGCAGCAGCACTCCATTCTTCCTGGAGAGAATCTTAACTGAGTTCTTTACAGAATGAAAAATTAATAGAACTGTGAAAAGAAAACCAGCAGTACTAGCTTACAGAGGTGCTGGATGAGCACATCCAAGCTGGGTTAATGCACTTTCTGGAAGAATGCTTAAATTATCTCAGCTTTCTTTTGCCTTTGGAATCAATTCAACAAAATCTCATCTTTTCTTTTGAGTTTCCACTTCAAATGGACAATGCAGGAAGTAAAAAAACCCGGTATCAAGTCACCAGACGAGGAAATTTTGGGACTCAAGTTACACTTAATTAAAGGAGAGTCATCCTTAAGCCAGTATTGTAAATGTTTGTCAGTGTTTTCCCTGCCTGCCCTCCAAAAACCAATCATGCCATCAAACTGTCTCCAATTTTTAATGTAGTCACTATGAATCAGAATAAAAATATTTCTCCCTATCTAGCAGCAACATACCATCTTGAAGAACTTTTAACTACACCCGTTCTGATGTAAAAGCATGTCTACTTTATATACACTCTGGTCCATTCTGGGATGGAGCACAAAATCCAGTGGAGGAAAGATTCTATGTTAAAGTATTGAGCCACCCAGTTTGCTGTATGACAGTATGTTACTGTACAATCAGTGGTCTCTTCAATGAAAGACCACTTCATTAACTGACCCACCTCCTTTCTAGAGAGGAGCAGAACATCATCAGTACATAGTAACACCATAAAACTAATCAACCTCTTTATATTCTTAGAATACCATTCTAAACAATACCTTAACCCCAAAGACATTTATTAGATTAAAACATAAGCAGACACAAGATCTCGGACTGCAGACCTGATGGAGCTGATCCAAAGCAGTAGCCTCTCCCCTGTTTGGATCAGAGCCCTCAGCCCTTCTAATCTCTCTATGCATGGCCCATATCTTCACCAGAACTGTGCACCCCTTTGAAGCTGCTCCTTGCATTTCATCACATAAGCAATGTTGTGTCTATCACATAGCTCGCCCAAGAAAATACCCTTTTCCTTCTGCCCATAACATCTGGAACTTAAAGCAGGAAGACACTCTAAGCCTGCTGCTTTCCAGCTTTTCTTCCTGAGGAAGATTCAACATAGGACCAAGAACACAAACTAGCAGAGTCGATGCAAACCAAGCAATATTTCTAGCCCTGTCTGCTGTGCTCATCACAGGAAAGCATCTTCCATCACTTCCCTCCTCCCATCCTCCCTTGCTGCGTGATCAGAAAGGCATCCAAACTGCTACAGCCTTTCTTTTACAGAATAACAGCGGGCACATCAGCTGCCAGCAAGAAAAATGCTCATCTAGTTCTTCCATCACAGGCTGAAGATGGAATAAGATCTATTCATTCCTCCAGTCCATCTCCCTCCTTACAGGCACCTATCCAAGCCAGCAGAGAATGACTGTGTCCCTTCCAGCAGACCACACAGAGGAGTTGAGGAATTGACTCCCAGTGGCAGAGTTGGCCTGCTAAATAAAAAACCTGGTTACCAAAACCTCCACCCTAATCCCCAGGCACAGTTCAGCCAGGGAAGATGTGACCCTGAGCTGCCACCCTGCAGAAAATTTTTCAGGGATCTCTATGAGCTTTACAAACCTCCGACCAACGATGCTACCACCATTTTTCACATAAGATTATTTATCTTCATTTCATCAAGAAGCTTTTATTTTCAAGTCACCTTCCTTTCTGCAGCCAGAAATCTAGTTGCATCCTCTTTCAAAGCTTTATTATCTCTTGAGTACCCAACACTTGAAGTTGTTAGTATCTATTCTCCTTAGATAACCTATCTGTATTAAGCATTTTCACTTATTCCTCAGAAATCAGCTCTCCTAATCAGCTCTCTCCCTTCCTTCTCAAACTTTGAAAAGGCAGATGTCCTGTACTTAAGCCTGGGAGCCAGATGCATCCACACTGCCCACGTAAAGCTGTTACTGTTCCATTCATACCCAGGATATCAGACAACCAAGCTGCCTCCTATCCTGCAGCACCACAGCAGCCATGTGGGGCTACAGGCCCTTCATTTGTTTCAGGCCTGTGACTTTGAGTGTGCTCTGTCACACAACACACACACGGACCCACCATTCATTTTTTTTTTCACGTTTCCATCCCTTGGTGGCAGGTTGTTCTGCCCCGTCAGTCTGTCTGCAGGACAGGACCCTGCTGATAACTGCAGACACACAAGTTCTACACATGAAGAGGTAAAATGCACTGAGCTCTTCTGATGCCTTTCATGGGGTTCCTCGGCTGTCTTCATCCTGGCTTCTATGTCACATGGAGACAAAGCATTCATACATTTTATTCTTATACAGCAGATGCATCACCACGTTTCCCCAAAAGAGCTGCTGTTTTTCTTGCACAAGTGGCATAAAAGGTACCTCCCTGCTGATACCCAAGATCTGTCAGCTCACAACTGCGCCCTGAACCACTCGCCAGCCTCCCATGCATATTGAATTTCAGCCTGAGCATCACAAAGGAATTACCTGTCACCAACTGAGGGGCAGGAAGGGATTTGGGGTTTACAGTTCCTGCGAGTCTTCCAGCAGTCACAAGGTAACACAACAGAAAGCAAACGCATTTCAAGTGAAAACAGCTTGGAACAAAACTGGTGTCTTTTCTGGTTTGTTTTGTTTTCGCCTCTGCACCTGTCTTTGTTTCAGAGGTGTAATCACAACGAGAAACAATGTTCAGCTCAACTGTCCGAGCAAGGGGATCGCTCTACGGCGACTGCTGTCAGGTTTTGTTTAGCATTCTGCACCACTTCTACAGTTGGGCTTGCCTGGAAATTTTAAATGCAAATGTGTCTGCAGGGTGGCACGAGAGAACAATACCAGAATTTTACCTCACACCCCAGCTCCTCGCTTGGCCCCACTGGACTCCCCTTCCCTTCCTCCCCTGTGCACAGATTTTGCAGCTACTAAAACAAAGACTTAAATAAGAAAATCTTTACCTGTTCTTTTTTTTCTCCTATTGAAAGACTTTCCCTGGCTTTTCTGCTTAAACAGACCTAAACCAGGTTTAAATAATGCTTCAAAATTGCCCACGACTCCAACATGAAACACAGAGCAGGCAAGCAATTTCTTTAATAGCAGGGAATAGCAGCACTTAATTCAAATCATCCCTATACAGCATTTTCCATCTTCTAAGGGCTAGATATGCACTAGCTAATTAATCACTGTTTTCCCCACACCCCAAGCTCGCCAGCCTTATCTTAAGAAGCCAGGGGGAAAGCAAACACCACCCAGAGGATGTGCTGCTGGAGAGGCATTTGTCATTTTCTTCTCTTCTTTGTGCTCAGTGTTAATGTGTCCTGGGCCACAGATGTAGGCAGATAATTACCAGCTCTCATAACTCAATAGTTCCTTGAGAGGCTGTGGCCAGGGCCATCAGAGAAGCAAATTTTTCATTTCCCTTAATACAGAGGCATTTATCTGTCAGGGATGTTGAAACTCTTCAGACACCCTTACATGATCAGAATCAACCTAATCATTTTCCTTCTGGTGCAAGGATGCTCTTGCCCATGTGCTTGTACAAATCTAGGTATGACTTGAACACAGCTCAGCAGTTTGCACTAAGCTACACCAGAACATGTTCTAGAAAGTATACTGCTGCTATTGTGTGGCCAAAAAAGCTCCAATTTTTCCCTCTACAGAACAGCTTCTTGGTTTGCATTTGTGGTTTATTACTAAACACACATGCAAGAGTGATACTTTAAAAAACAGTAACTAAGTAGGCCAGTGGTCAGAGCCTCCAGCAGTGACTCAATCTACCTTGCTGCTGTTAATATCCATTACATTTCATTTTATTGTTGAAACGGGAAATACTATTTTTAGGAGTTACCTAATTTTATTCAAAGTTTTTATTCAAAGATTAAGGGCCACTTACAATTCTATTACCAATCTTGCAGTTTATAATGTGCATTTATTGAGCTGCTCATTAATCTGGCTGGCTTTTACATTAAAAAAAACCCCAACACTTAAAGTACTTTTACTGGCTTTCTTTATAGTGGCTACATTTTACAACTGTAATTCTACCTGTCATAAAAAATGAAACGCCTCTAGAATGGAAATGCAAGGAAGTTCAGGTTTTTGTGAAGTGCCATGGACGTGATTTTCTTAAGTGTTGAAGACCCTTGGCTTGCCCAGATACATTTCCCTCAAAGTTCTCAGAAGAACTCTGGTTACAAAAGTGTGAGAAATTAAAAGAAAGATCTAAAAAATCCAGAAGTTTGCTCTGGAACCTAAATACACGCCTAGAAATGTTCAAAATCTGTCTCTGTCTTGGGTGAGAAGTACTTTTGGAAATTCCTCTTACACTGTCTTACTTGCAGTGCCTTTTTTACTGCTTATCCACTGGAAACACAGCTTAATTCCATATTCCCTCCAGAGTCTTCCCCTGATTATTAATGTTAAAAAGAAATATGAAGCATTAAGTCACTCAATCAGTGGTCTGTGTTATATGAATAGATGTTTCATAATAAGTCACATATTAAGAGCCTACCAGAGAAAAATCATTTACAAGCAGCATTCACCTGACTCACAGAACTAAGTTTTCAGTATACCACGCTGCAGCTACCTGAGAAGTTATGAACCAAAGAACAGTTTTGGCAGGTAGCTCTACATCCAGATGTACTAGATGCCAGATGTGCCCCTTATTCTCTGTGTGGCCTATACTTCACTATTTCTTTTATTCAAAACGTAAGAAATATGTCTACTCATCACCTAATAGTCTTCTTCCACCTAAGAAGTGATAGGTATGTGTGACAGAAGAAATGAAAAGCATTTATTTCAAATGAAATGTCAAACTTTACATGTAGACCTATCTTTCCATTATTAATCAACACACTGGTAATAACAGAAACTGATTGTTCCCTCAAATTTAAAATGCAATGGTTAAAAGAATGCTGACTGGAAGGGATAAACATTAGAAAGGCTCAATCATTTACTTGATCCTTTTTCTAAGGCTGTCTCTCCTGTTCCTTCTGCAATATTAAAGCACTAGCATAGCACTGGCATACATCCAATTTAATGTAATCTTGAAGAAAACGAAGACACCAGACCTTTAGCAACGATCACTTACAAGCTGCCAAAATTAATTGCAGCTGCACACACACAAAAACTGAAACGGATGAGCCCACCCTCATGCAAGAGCAGCTATCAGATCTCATACACTCCAGGGTAGAAACATGCAAAATCATTCTGGAAAAAAAAAATCTTCCTCATGCACATAGATAGCCCTTTCTTGCATGGAAAAGGCTTACAGCAGTCAACCCAAAAGAATCGCATTTAGAGTGAACTCCAGTTACCTGAAAGAGCTATTTCAGACTGGGAAAGAAAAAAAAAAAAAAAGAAAAAAATGAGTATCTGCACAAACACTAATTTAATATTCCCGTAACGTGCAGAACCTGCGAGCACCAGGTCTGGAATTAACGCAAACCACCTAAACGGCTACGCGGGCTGCGTTTCATCGCACTTCCCTGAAATACACAAAGCCGGGAGCCCCCTCAGAGCACGGAGGCCGTTCCTCCTCCCCACCTCACCCGAATCCCGACCTCCCACCGCCACACGGCATCTTCGGTGGCAAGAGGGGTCCCCGGAGCCGCTCCCCAAGCCCCCAGCACCGCAACCCCTCCCCACGGGCACCGTGTCCAAGGCGGGGCACACAGGCAGCCCCACTTTCCCTTCCCCCGATTTCCCAAGGCAATCCCCAACTGGGCACAGCCCCGGCGGCAGTAAGAGCAGCAGCGCCCGGTTGCCCCAACCCGCCGCCCCCCACCCACTCACCATGCGCGACCCGGGCCGGCACCGCCGGGAGAAGCAGCCCGAGGGAGGCCCCCCGACGAGAATCAGCAACCCCACGGCACGGAGGGGCTATGAGCGGTACCGCTGCTGCCGGCCGGGGCAGCGGCGCGATGCACAATGCGCGGTAGCGGCGGGGGCGGAGCGGGGCGGAGCGAGTCGGGGATGGGGGGCGGCCGCCGGGGCCGAGCCGGGCGAAAGAGAAACCCCTCCAAGCCCCAAGTTCGTTAAGCTCGCCCGAGCAGCAGACCTCCGGTGTACTTACTGGCAGCCGGCTGCTTCCCCCCGGTCCGCACCGCCCGGGAGTGGGGCTTGGCGGAGGGTAACCGCGGATCCGGTTTGGGATAGCGCGGCGCTGATCTTATCGGAGCAGCCTCCGGGTTGTTTAGCGGTACCAGCGCCGGGCTGAAGCCTGGAGGATGACCCCCGTCCCTGCTCCAGCGAGCTGCCAGAGTGCGGCTGCCGAAGGGGGAGAAAATGGTAAAGCAGGCGGCAAATCCAACGTTTAATTCCTGCCAAAAAGGTGAAGGGAGGAGGGAGTTTGATGGAAGCAGGAATACAAAGGATCCCGTCCGTGGCTGCCAAGCGAAGGTGCCACTTCTGAAGGAGAGCGGATGCTGTCCCAGTGTCTCCGGAGCCGGCAGCCCACTGGGAAGCACCACGCCCTGTACCATGGGCACAAGGACTCCCGTCTGCAGAGGTCCCGGGCCAGGGTTTCGCCGGAGCGTGAAATCCTGCGCGGGGACAGCGGGACGCTGCCGGGCAGAAGTCTGCTTTGTGGCTGTGAATCAATCAAAACCTGTGGTTTTGCCCGGTCTGTAGATGGTAGTTTTGATATGAGTTATGGGATTTAAAGTGCACCCTGCAGGAATTTAAACCGAAGGAAGTTTTATACAAATCAATTTCGCCACGGGTTTCAGCCACATCAAATCGTAGCTTGTTTTGGGGTATCTGTCAGGCACGCTGCTTTGGTTTCCTACCTGCTTCAGCGGTCGCGCCTGAGGGGATGACAGAGAAGCAGACTCAAACGACGGCTGTGTTTGGGTGCTAATGCCACATCATGTCACTGTGCTCTCGATTCAAAATACCTAGTCTTTTGAGCTCAGAAGGGGCTGCTCACACCTCACTTGCTTCCCATTTCAGTGGAAGCTGGACATCAGTGACTTACCAATACTGATTTGATCCAGTTTGTGTTCAGAATATAATGAACACATACATGGTAACGTTAGATGAAGGAATATAACAGGAGAAAGAATGATCATACAAAGGAGTTCTTTGCACTGTTACACTTTAAAGCAATTAAGTACACCATTGCCTATTTTCTGGCTGCCAGACTCAGTGCATGAGCTGTCATTGGATTTTTATACCTGAAACAATTGAGATGATAAGTAGTCCAAAAGTCATGTAACCTATAAAACTATATTCCTTCATAGAAGAAACCCATGATTTCTCATCAGCTTAACTGACCCAGAAATCTGGGGAAGACAACTTTGCCCTTCTAAATGAAAAGAATGTTTCTGGTTGCCCTTGTCCCTGAATGCAAAGAAGAGTTAAACTGAGGATCAGGGAGCTGTTTCTTGTCCAGATCTGGCATTTTTTTTCAAACAGTAGATCTGTAGGATAAACTCAAGCCCTCAGGAAAAGACATTTTCATCATATTCTGGTTGCTTTCAAGTTGTCTCAATTTTAGAAAGTCGCAATCAACACGCAAAGGAACCCGAGTTGGGTCTTTGATCCAATTGCTATCAAATAATGGTTGTGGGTTGGGGGTTTTTTTGGTAGGAATTGGTATCTGCATTTGCCATCAGAAGCCCCAAATACATTTATTTAACAAAGCAAAAATGTACATGTTACCTTCTCTCTGGAAGTTTTCTAAAAGCTTTCCCTAGCAAGTTTAAAGCTCAAGAATTGGTACTTAGAACTGATGTTACCGATGATTATCAGTTGCTGATGATTGTAGCTACAGCTGAACCAGCAACCTCTCTGCACCCCACCCCAGCCTAGCTGATTTCCATCAAAACTAGCTTGGGCACAAACCCCCTCCCATCAGGAACTTCTTAGGGGATCAGAGCCTCTATTTGCAGTACATATTGGTGATTATTCTGGGTAGGTGAAATACCACTCAGGGTAACATGGTGTGAGAAATATTTAGTTACTCTTGGTTTTCACAACAGGCAAAAATATCAAAGGATTCAAACGAATCTCAGTGCCAGATGGATTAACATCAGTCAGGACATGCTCAAATCCTTTGCCAGCAGCCAAACTCATCCATTTGCTTCAGAACAAAAAAAAACCCCAACAATGCCAAAAACACATCACCAGCAACATCTTCCTACTAAAGTATAATCTGTAACACTATTTAGTAGCTTAAGAGACGGTTGGTAGAGTTTAATACAGCATAGGTACACTGGTAACAGTTCTAACTGGGAGACAGCAACAGTTAAGAGAAAGCATCAACTGATTTTATTGCTCCTCATCACTTCAATACCAGTATGAGTGCATCAAGAAGTCTGTAAGTGTTAGAAATGTAGCCTGCCCAGGGCAGCAAAAGAATCTGATGTAGAGTTACAAGCACAGAAGAACACAACCAGAGAGACAGCAAGACCCCTTCAGTTCCTGTACACAACCAAAGCATGCCCAGGAAGGCAGCAGAAGCCAAAACAGGTGGCTCAGCCCCATTCTCTGTGTTCCAGTTCCTCCCTTCCCAGAGCAAGTTTTAGATTGTGTGTTTGAAAATGTGATTCCAGAAAAGCAGGAGGTGCAGGATCACAGCTGGCTGGAGTGGTGGATACAGGAGGATCCCCTCACTGCTTTTCACCTCCTCACAAAGAAGCTGTCAGGGCATGCTCAGGCTGTAGAAAGCCAACCTGCTGCCTTGGACACACAAATACACTCTTGGTCAGCTGCCAAGGGAGGCAGAAGTTTGTACAGCTGGAATACAGGACATTTCTTTACCTGAGGGTCTGTGCCAAGCAGCAAAGTGTCTATGCCTCAAAGAAGGGACAGATCCTGCTGACAGGACCTTGTCTGACTTCCATTTCACTTTGTTTTCCTGCACTAGGTGACCAAAGGGAGCAGCAGCATCACGCACAAAGAAACCCAGAGGGGCTTAGAGCCAGCATCAGCTTTTAAGTTAGATCACTAGGTGTATAAGCTCCATTTCCCTCCCACGGGTGATGTCACCAAGACAACTTGATTCGATGGCAGAAATCAGCTGGAGTATTTGCAAGGAGCAGGGCCAGCACCCGCACCAGCAACGTTAGTCACCGGAGCAGCCTGAGCAGCAGCCAGCAGCATAGGTCAGGAGGAGCAGCAAGAGCAGCCTGCAGGAGCAATGCTGAGCTGGGCTGACAAGATCTGAGACAGCTCTGCAAGAAATGGGCATCCACACATTGTTGGAGACCCTGGTGCTCATATTCTCAGGGTGCCAAAGAGACAGAGACTGGTAAAGTTCATTTTAAGCCAGCATTTCCTGGTACATACATATGCTGAGGTGGCACTTTATTCTTTCTGCTGCCATAGCTGAGACATAAAAAAAAAAAAAACATAAGGCTTTTGGAAATGTAGCATTAGCTGTTAGCAGGTTGGGTTTTGTTTTGTTGTGTTTTTTTTCAGCAGTTCACAATTATCAAAACAAGGGCACACCTCTTTCCTCCTGATGTAAAAGCTGCACAACAGAGTTGTGGATGGAAGGAAATTTGCACTAGAACAAGCACAGGAAACCACAGAGCTGCAGAAAGGATGAGTTAATGGAAAAAGGTTTATGTCCTGATGTTGTGTAAAGGCTGTGGAAAACTACCAGCTCAGGCTGTCAAAGAGACTGACTGCCAGCCAGTGTCCTCCGTTAAGCCATAGCGTGCTCACTCCAGGCAACTTCATTCCACAGATATTACTAGAGGAAGAACTTTCCATCCATCTGCAAGAACAATACCTTGCCAATCAGTCATTTTTCTAAACAATGAAGTAAGAGCACAGAGAAAACTCAGTTTTCCCCAGCTGGTTAAAATGAATACAAGGCTGGATTTACTCTGTTGCACACAGCTCTGGGGTTTGTGTGCACACTTGTTTTCACACGTCCCTGCTGTTGCATCTCCTCACATTACACAAGGAATTCTTGTCATTTTCAGGGGAAGTGAAGATGAACCATAATCACAACGTTTTAATTAGGGCTTGTAGTACAAAGGAGACAGACAGTGGAAAAGGAAACCACCTAGGCAAGTAGATGATTAAATCCCTTTTTCAGCCATAGCTGAATGCGTATGTAAAAAGGCATTTTACAGGTGGTATAAAGTCCTGTAACTCCTGATTCTTAATGGAGGACTTTAGCTTCCTTCAAGAAGTAGGATGGTTGTCTCAGCCTTCTTACCACACCACTTGTTTAGCTCCAAAGTAATGACTACCTCTTTAAGTTAGCATGGGAAGACTTTGCTTTTTTTTGTTCCTTGGCTAGTAAAATAGTTCGCTGTAGATTTTCTCTGATTAAGGATGCAATCAGAAAACTGTATCTTAATTGTTTTTTAAATGAGCTTATTGGTTTTTGCTATCAACCTCCCATAAAATAAGTATTTAGGAATGTAGTGGAATCTGATTTACAACATAAGGGATAATTTGGGGTTTTTCCTGTAGTGTCTTTTATCCAAGAATACCAAATGCTTCACTAACAATTAATTAGCTGTCTCCAAGCATCTAACTGAGACTCTGAATACATTTTTTGCAAAATAACTTCAAGAGGTAAACGACCACAATACATGTAAGTTTACTTACACCAAAGCAGAAGGGGTGTACCACTGATGTGTGTCCAAGACATCCTACATCTCATCTCATATTGCTTCTAAGTGGTCCTGGAAACACATCTCCAAGCATTCTGATAAATGCAGCTGCCACTAAGGACTCAGTATAAAAACCCAGGTTTGAACACTAGAACCATTTTTTTTACTTTGGGGTTGTTTTGTCCAGTATTGGAGGATATATGAGACAAACCAGAAAAGGAAAAGGAACTGCAGTTCAGCTGACATTTCAAAACCAGCATCTCTGATGATGCAATTCAGTGCAACATCAGCCCTGAACACAATTGCTGGTAGCAGTACTGCAGAGATGCCAGCTGAAATGTCTGCTTTTTGCACTTGGCATTGCTTAAACACACACTTGGGTGAAGTCTGGCAGGAGCTCACAGACCTAAGCCCACCATCCCAGATGAGATGGCTGTGAACCACAGAGGGGAGGGGGAGACTATCCTTCCTCCTGGTTTTTATTCTGTCTTGTAAACAGAATTTTTGTCTTGTAAACAGAATTCATTTTCAAATGAAGCTTTTATTAGGAAGAGTCTCAAATCCACACTGAAACTTTTGAACCAAATCAGTGAGGCTGCCCTGAGAGTACACTGGAGGACTGAAATTGCTGTTCCAGGATGCCAGGGACCCAAGCTCCTGCTTTGATTCAACTGTTGAATTTTCAGATGGGTCTCCCACAGTTTCTGTAGGAGCAAAACTACAATTGTGACTTTGGCTCCTTGAAGGAGGACTTGTCTCTGTCCTGTCTTAGCAAGAAATTCAAACCAAATTGAATGCTTCCAATCAAATGGGCAAAGAAACAGGCTCTTGTCCAGTGACCTGTTGGGCATGAGGGAACCACAAAGCAATTGCAGGAATTGTGGAAGTATTTCCATCCCTAGCACACAAGATCTGTCAGATAAAGGCATCTAGCAAAGCAGCTGTCTCTGCCCTCTCAACCTATTGCCACCTGACTGGCAAGGGCTGGAGAGACTCTACCTTACATTGGAGTGGGGCTGCAGAAACACCACTGTCACCACTGTCCCCTCTGTCCCTCCAGTTCTCATGCCTTCTTTGTGTTCCACGCATTGGTCTAGACTGGCCTTGCCTCTCATTGGTCAGCAGGTACTGAGACTCTCCGAGCCACATGGAGTATCTCATTAATTCCTCAGAGCAGAACAACTCCAACAAAACCCCTCAAAATATAATCCTTGGAATTTTCAAACGCATTCAAGGAAGTAAAAATCTGTTTGTGCACTTCTCTGCTGCAGGTACTGCAGAGAATGACATGGATGGTTTCTTGCTGTCATACTCTTGCCCTTCAGGTATTAGTGACTTTCTCTGGTTCCGAAATCTAGGTTATAGGACTTCTCTGGCTATCCTTTCTAAGACTTCAAGTGATGAATAAATGGGGACTATTGTTTATTTTACTGCTGGATAGAATTCAACTATTCCTTCTATGACTGTGATGCTATGCAGCACATTTGCCTTGCTACTAAGCTGTTGCCATAGTCCATGCAAGTGCTGCATTTCCCTGATTGGAGAAGTGATTCTTACACCTCGTAATGTCATTGTAAGTCTGTTAAGTGCTCAGGGTCTTTGTCAAAGAAGAGATGGTATATAATCAATATGATTAAATTTCCCAGAATAGTGACACACTGAAAAGCAAGTGTGAAATGGCAGAGAGGAAAAGTGTTTGGCTAGAAAACCCACATGTATCATTTACTGTGATTTCATGTTCTTACAAAATATTTCAATTTTCATATTTTTCACTTTGTATTTTCTGATGTGTTTTTTAAACAATCTGTTTATTACACTGCTGAGGTTCTTCTTTAAGACAGCCTGTTTTCTTTTTTAAGTATTGCTTTTAATAACCCAAAGATCAAATGCAGAGTAGTCCTATGTAACAGATTTTAAATATTAATAGCAGCACACTACTAATGCTGTAGGGAATAATAATATATTCTTTAAAATCCATACACCAATATTACTTCAATAAATAACATTATGAATCTGATGCTAGACTAAAAGTAATACAATTATAATGCATGCTTACTTGCTCCCTTATACCCACTGTTCACATGGTCACAGACTGTCAGGGGTTGGAAGAGACCTCTAAAGATTGATTCCAACACCCCTGCCAGAGCAGGGTCACCTAGATCAGGCCACACAGCAATAGATTCAGGTGGCTTTGGAATGTCTCCAGAGAAGGAGACTCCAGAACCTCTCTGGGCAGCCTGTTCCAGGCTCTGGCACCCTCATGATTGAAAAAGTTTCTCCTTATGTTTCCATGGACCCTCCTGTGTTCCAGCTTGCACCAGTTGCCCCTTGTCCTGTCACTGGATGTCCCTGAGCAGAGCCTGGCTCCATCCTCCTGACACTCACTCTTTACATATTGATAAACATTAATGAGGTCACCCCCCAGTCTTCTCCAAGCTGAAGAGCCCCAGTTCCCTCAGCCTTTTCTCAGCACAGAGATCTTCCACTCTCTTTGCCATCTTTGTGTCTCTGAGCTGGACTCACTCAATCAATTCCTGTTGTAACAGTTCTTTCAAAAAGATTGCTATAAAAAGATCTGAAATTTCTGTAAGACTCCAATAACATATCCTACTTATCTTTGTACAGCCACTGCTGTTTCCATATAAAAAAGATGTTTGATCTCTCAGTCGATCCAGACACAGTGCCTGCATAATGCCTGCCTGCCCAGGGCTGCTTAGATCTGCTCCATCTCATCTATACTGTGGATAAAACTTATTTGCAGCAGTACCCATAGCTGATCTTTCTCCAACAGCAAATGCAAATTAACTCAGATCTTATCTATTTGTGGGTTAGAGATTCTTGAGTTTAAACTGCTGGTCTCTAGCTACATAACCATCATATATATGTATATATCTCATACTTTATATATATATCTATATCATACATTACCAACAGCTTTATACAGCTCCCTTTGGTAGAGAGAAGCAGTACAGGTAGACTGAGAGAACTCCAGCTGTTCATGAGCATTACCTCTTCTGGCTGAAGACTTTGAAAGTTGTATAAACCAGAAAGTAAGTAGTCTGATACTCAGTCAAGATCCAAAGTCTGCAGGTTCTATATTTTCCAAAGGTCAAGTGCCATATCCACATGTATGTAGCATTTCTGCTTAAAGTACAACTTTTCTGTCACTAGCAACTCATCTCCCAGGTCAAAACCCCATGACATTTCCAAAGAACAACTCTGTAGAACACAAATAGCCTCTATCATGGAACAGAGTACAGTCATTAGGGAGATTTTGGTGTTGATACTATTAAGAGAGACAGTTCAAGGAAATTTAAAGAGAAAAATCATGTATTACTGAAGAAGTAAGAACAACCTATGCAAATAACTAGAAGAAAATGTTTATGTGCTACCAGAATGGTAAACACTACCTATGCAATTTAATTTATTTGGAGAAGGCCTTTGCTCCAATACAGCCATTATCAGGTAGCCAAAACATACCTGGGTACAAGCAGAATTTTCCTTTCTGCTTTCATTGAAACTGGGTTATTCAATCTCCTTTTAGCTGTGCAATTGTAAAGCCTTCCAAGTAACTCTACAGCCTCCTACATACCAAATGTAAGCCCACTTAAGAGCACGATGGCTTTATAGTTTGTACTTTTAGGTGGACCCTTGAAAATCAGAGACACTCAGGAACCCAGAAATTAAACAAAAGAAACCAGAAAAAGTGAAAGGAAAAAAAAAAATAAAATCAAAAGGCACCAGAAATGTAATGGTTGCCCCTCAGGAGCAGCTGGAAGCCACTGTCCTAGCACCCAGCATTACCTGCCACTCACACAAAAACAAGGTGTGTTCTAAAGAATGGTTAGAGGTTTGGGTTTTTTTTACCTGCACTAGAGATGTTATCTATGCCACGTGCTACAGTTTCTGCTCTAATAAACACCTTTATTTAATGAATAATAACATAGGGGAAGATTCCATGATGCAAAAGACTGGTTAGACCAGCTACAAACCCACTGAATAGTTTCAGAGTGATACTGTAAAACATTTTTCAAGTTGTGCACTGATGATACTTTTTTTTTCCTGATGTGGGAGGTACCTATTTTCCTTTTACTGTGCTTCTTTCTCACATGGACAGTATATACACCAGTAAGTTTGTGAATACTGGGCAGAAAAGAGCTTTCTCCATCTGCCCAAAATTTTTTATTCTGCTTAAGGCTGGTGATAAGTCTAAACCCAGGGAGGTCTGAAGCAGCAGAGGCAAACCTTGTAGCTATGCTGCCTCCTCTTTAGGACAGGATATGCTTCTGGCTTGGTCAGAGCAGACTCAGTCCATACAGAGCTACTAAACCAGTCTTTAGAGAGGTTTAACATGTACTCCTGCCTCACAGGGTTTGATTTGCTCGTGAGTCTCTTGGAGAGGCAATATAGCTAATGCATCTGCCTGGCCTACCTGGAGCAACACAGCAGCAGTACACCTGGTCTCACAAAGTCAGGGAAAGAAAATGCTCCTTTTTCCTCATCGGAGGAAAATGCTTGTCTTCAGAACAGCCTGAAACCAGAGGGAGACCATCAGTGTACACTGTACATTCACACAGACCAAAGCAGTTTCAGCCCCAAGAGGTGCCAGCTGAACAGAAACAGGTAGAAGAACAAAGCTGCACAAGGAAGTGTTCGTTTCATCACATGCTTCCTCTGACCACTATTCCAGGCCCTCTACTTTCCAGGATAGAAAAAAACCCACATAACCTACCTGAAAACACTGCAAAACTTGAAGAGGGAAGTAAGTTTCTCAGTGTTAGAGATATACAATGAGCTAATGAAGGTGAGAATTGTGCTTGGCAAAGATGCCCCTCCACCCAGGCAGAGGCAGCCCAATCATTAACCTCAGAGCAGATCCACAGAGACCAGGTAACAGAAGGTGGAAAAGCACCTTATCTTCATAGTGATCCTGAGATAATACCAGGGTTTTCTGTTAAATTTGGTAAGATAAGAACAAAATGTCATTTACTACTATGAGGATTCAATTCAAATAATGGTATTTTATGAAACCCACCAGATTGTGTGGTGGGATCCCAGGCTAGCCCCAAAGCTTTGATATGAATCTGTCGAGGTATTTTCTTTCACAGGGAGTTTCTCAAAGACAACCTACAAGACATGAACATTTAGAAAAAGCCAGTATTTTTTAGACCAAAAACCTGACTGGTTGAACTTTCAAATCAGAGAATGCCAAGTAACTAGGTAAGGCAGTAGTGAAGACAGGAGTATTTGAAAAGCCTCATGAACAAATCTGTCCCTGCCCATTGTATCCTAGCAAGGCAGGCTGTTGTTCTCAAGCTATAATCTGGAGATTTTTATAGGTTGCAACTACCTGCATAGTCCCTTCAGGTGTCTAAGATTAGTTTCCCCTTAGCACAGAGCTCAAGGTGTGCCTGCTGCTTTTCTCACTGCTCTCTCACCTCCTCCCTCTGTTGCAAATTGCTGCCTTGCCAAGAGCCTTGCTGGCGACCCCTCTGATTCACCCTGTTAGCCACATGTCTCTCTCTCCCCCAGAGCAGGTTCACTTTCTCCCTAAGGGAAGGAGCATCCCTTATCATTCTAGAAACCTCTTTGCCCAGCTACCCTCACAGGGAGGAGTCTCCAATGCAACAAGCAGCAAAATAGATGCAGTGAGGGAGAGCCATCACTGTCAGTCAGCAGGTGGCAGTTACTCTGTCACTCTGACCTATGCTAGGCAATCTGGTGACACAACTTGACTTCCTGGCCTTTTCTTGTGGCCATGACACAGGTGGCCCAGCACAGACAAACTCGCTTTCCAGCTGCATTAGTGCACCCAGGCAGGAGAGAGGGATGGCACACGGGGAGGCATCAGCACTCCAGTCTGCAGGGCAGGGACAACTGACATGCTGCAGGTGAAGGCATCACCAGATACTCCCACAAAGCTACACTTAGTAAATCTCAAGAGGAACTTGCAGCATGAAAAACTTGGGGAAAAAAAAGGACATTTCTAAAGAAAGACACTTGCTCTGACAGTATTTTGGGGGTGGTGGGTGTGAGATTCACAGTGTTGAGACACTGAATTTATCAAAAGATTGGAAAGATGCTTTAGCCAAGAAGGCCCAACAAATATCTGTTGCCAACAGATCCTTGTCAGATCTGATTGAAGCTATCAAAGGAGTCAACTTTAAAAAAGTATTGCCAATATCTGTTGCCAGTAAGTGTTCTGGTAGAGTGATAGAAAAATATAATGCATGTATGTAAAAGTAAAGGAACACAGGACTTACTCCATTAGCTCTCGTTTCCTGCCACATCAGAGAGGACTGCAAAATCAAACACTAGCACAGTCCTCTTTTTTTTTTCCAGGAGACTGAATAAATGTATGGTCAATCATTGTGTGTGTGTTATGCATGCCAAAATAATGGTCAAGGAAAGAATGACTGAAGGAGTAAAGAACAGGCTCTTCCTTGTTCTGCCAACAGTTCAAGATTTTAGTACTTCACAGCTCCTTTTTCTCAATTATTTTTTTGTTTGTTTTAACCTATGCTGTACATGTGCATGCAGAAATACTTCTCACCCAGGCAGCCACATCTTGCCCAACTCTTAACTACACTATGCAGATCTTTGGAGCATCACCACTACCAAACTGGGTAGAAGCTGTTCCACATACATATGTGCCCTGTTGTCTCATGTTGAAACTGAGACTGCCCAGAGCAGTCAGGAATTCTCCAGTTTGCTTTCCCCAGAAAATCACCTCTGTCCTAAGTAAACCTTGTTCATAAGCAGTCCTTGTTGCCCAAGGGAGGAGGTTCTGGCTCAGCTACAGCAGTGAGACTGCTGCAAGGTGCCCTTGAGAGACCAACAAAACACAAGAACGCGGTGGCACGGATAAGTGGACTGACACCCAAACGTCAGGCTCCTTCTGCAGGGACAGAGCAGTGTACTCATGTGCAAGGCAGGCAAGGTCAGCAAAATCTGGAGAGAACCACCTGAAGCAGCCAGGCTAAAGGCACCCAGTCCCCTAGGACAGTGTTTGGTGACAATTGGCTACTTCAAGATAAAGGCTGTGGACTCCTGCCAGGAAAATTCTTCACACTACAGAACCACCCCCATGTGCAATCGGTTCACAAAATTCTCCTGCACTAGCACATTATTAATGCAGGCAATAAACTCCCAGTCCTGCCAAAGTGCTGCAACCTTCCTCCTGCCTCTGCGCCCACGTCTGTTTTGCCTCCTGTGGGTATGCAGCTTTCCAACAGGACTCATGTTAGTACTTTCAAGGAGACATCTAATTGTCTGCAGGCCCAGAGCAAAAACCCCTATGAAGAAATTAAACCCATCCATGCCAGGAATCAGGCACACGTAAAATTAAGGATGGCTGAAACCAGGGGCTTTTTTGTGTTCTACCCATCTTGCTCCTACAGCATTTTCTCCCAACAACACTAAATGAGTTGAGAAAGCTTCAGAAAGAGCACTCAGCAGTGCACAAGCTGACTGCAGAAAATGATTCCTCGCTCAGCAAGAAGAGGAAAGTGAGTAAAACAATGTGAATGATTTCTATCATTCCACTTCAGCAGCTCTTCAAAGGTTGGTGTGTGGGCTCACCACAGGATTCAGTTTAAAGCTGTATCTCACTACTGGTATGAAGCAGATACTGTGAACTGGCTAAGGCACCATGGGGCTGAACCCGCTCACCCCTGCCCAGCTTCACCTCTCTGAGGTTCAACTCACACCACCTCATTGCATTGTGTGTGTCATTTGCACAACTGAAGTGCTCCCCATATGAGCTGGGGCTAGTTTAAGACATGGGGATACAAGGTGAATCTTGTACTTTCAGGACTTCCTTAACCTACCACACCCCTACAATGAGGACAATACTGTAGAAGAACAAAAGACCGTGGCCTCAAAAAGATATTTTTCTTAATCTTGCCATATATGTGATAAATCACACTGGTACAATTCAGCACACACATGTGCAAGTGCCTGGACCCAGAGGACTGGGTTTCACTGCTCTCAGTGAAATCAACAGTGGAAAACGTAAACACTCTTTTGAGCCCCTTTTCACTTCTGGGACAGTGTTTAATTGCTCCAATGTAAAAGTTTCTTTTCCCGAACTTCTTAGGCAGTAGGTAACAATATGTGTTATGTGAAGGGTGGTGGATATCTTAGACTGTATGTAGAAAAACTAAATATCCACAGAATCATAGAACTGTCAGGGTTGGAAGGGACCTTAAAGCTCATCCAGTTCCAACCCCCTGCCAAGGGCAGGGACACCTCCCACTAGAGCAGGCTGCTCAGAGCCCCATCCAGCCTGGCCTAAAAAACTTCCAAGGATGGAGCTTCCCTCCACTTCTCTGGGCACCCTGTGCCAGTGTTTCACACCCTCATGGGGAAGAAATTCTTCCTCATGTCTGATCTGAATCCACCCATCTTTAACTTTAATCCATCCCCTCCAGTCCCATCACTACCCAACAGCCTAAAAAATCCCTCCCCAGCTTTCCTGTAGTGTCTCTGTTCACCAGTCTGGACTCTGCACATCCCCTCTAATGAGCCTCTCTGCTAATGCAGTGCAGTTTTCAAGAATACATGAAAGAACTGATCAGAATCTTATATTTTTTCTTGAGCTTCAACTGATGCTTTGCTTAATTAGAGCATTCTTTCATTTTTTACTTTTTTTTTCCAACTGTCAAAGCTGGTTGCTTCAAAGGATCATTTCAATCACCCCTGCAGGAAGAGAGAAAATTGCTCAGAAAGATTAAAGAGAGTGCAAGAGAGGGAGGTGCAGATAGACAGACAGAGTACAGAACAGCATTTCTTACAAAAGCCTGATCCTACTCCCACTATGGTGGATCTGCAGAGAAAGTGGAGAGATCAAATATCATTTTTGCATCTAAGACATATTCATGACAATATACCAGAATAGTAAATACAACTTCTGTGACATTCACGAGAGAGATTTTGGATGAAGCTGCTTTCCTTCAGCAAGGAAGATCATAGCCATGCTGTGCTCCAGGTGTCATACTGCTGATATGCATTCCAACTCTAGAAAAGCCAATTTTAGCTCTGCAGTCTCAATTTCTTTCTTCTTTCCCCCAGCAATTTAACTGAAATGGGACAGGTCTTAAATCACAATACCTTTTTTTCTCTCCAAAGGCACACCACATCACATGTTGAAGCTTCATGACAGAAATGCACAGTTTGCCATAGTTCTCCCATGCTTTCAGGCTCTGCAGTCCCTTCATTGTGTTTGTCTTATAGGTCATACTTGCAGACAGAGATTGGTGTAGATGTAGAGGATAGAAGAATGAAGTCTGGCTGCATCATTATGCACATACCAAAACTACCAGTCTTGTTTCAGGCACGGTTACAGTGAATTATCCATGTATCTGAACTACTGAAGCTGAAGACCTGCTACTTCCAACTGTCTGTAAATACCAAACCACAAACTTCAGTAATACTCCACATGGAAATCAGAGTGTCAGCTTTACACAACACTGCAGCATGCCATGCAGATAGAATCATAGAATCACAATGGTTGGAAAGGATCTCTAGCTCCTAGGTCTTGGAGGAAGAACCTACACAATTTTAAAAGTGTTCTTAGAAAAAACATACCCTCATTGTATCACCCATAGACACAAGTAAACCTGGGAACCATGGATATTTCTAGCCAAAGCCTGGTATTATCCAAAAACTCAGACTCCTGTGTGAAAGTAAAACACAGATTCAATGGCTAAAATGAGAACCAGCATTTGGCTAAACATCAGATTTGCTGTCTGTCATCATTAAGACAGCACAGTGGCTGCTGTTTTAACTGCTTTGCTTGACAGCCATGGTTAACATAATGGCTAGAGCTGACCTCCATCAGACATGAGGTCCTGTTACTTGAAAAACACAGATGGATTCACTTCATCTTTAAACAGTTATTTGGAAGGGAAAAATGAACAGCAGTGATAGAAGAAAACAGTGACATTTTAATGCCTGGTACAGAAATGTAAATTGCAGCAATAACATTTGTTCTGACAGAACCTATAGAGAATTGAGATAATATCTTTGCATTGCACCAACATTAATAACAACTTTGGTACCCTATAATTACATGGGGAAATATTGAGCCAGGATGAGTTCTTCTGAGTCAACCATGTAAGAGTTAGTCAGCAATACTCAACTAGATGTGGTTGGAGCAGAAATAGGTGTGGGAAGGGAGCAAGATGAAGCTGTAATAGTGAAAAAACCTGACAAATCCATCATTCAAGTGTTCATCCTTTTTTTGTTGTTGTTGGGTTTTTTCTAACCTGATAGGAAACAGGATTCTCTGAAGTCTCTTCTGGCCATGAATGAACATTTGCGTAAGCTGCTGGGTCTCACAGTCAAGCCTCACCATGACATACCAACTCTGCATAAACACTGGGAGTATCACATAGACTGATGCTCCAGAGAGTTTCCTGACTCAGAGGTAGGTATCGGCAGAAAGGGAAAGCAGGCTGGTTACACCCCAGTACATTCAGGTGGAGTGTTCATAGGAGATAATCAGGAGCTGTGCACCCAGTCTGCATTGTTTATGAAGTGCCTGACACCTAAACACCCTTAACACCTTTGACCATTCTTTTCTAGGTCAGCTATTAGAAAACCTGCAGCAGTCACTGTAGAAATAGTTCACCTGAAGGAAAGTCAATTGTACAGTAAGTTTTCGAAGCTGTTCTCCCAGTACACTCATACAAACTTTTTGCCAGCACTTCATTAAAAGCAAGAGCTTCAGATAAATATAAAGCATCACTAACACAACAGCAGCTCAAGTCTCACGCAGAGTTGTGGAGGAGTCAAGCTGGGCATTCTAGTTCCAATGATTCCATGTTTTATTCAAAAGTCAGTCCTAGCCCCAAGTCCCTAAGGAGACCAAACAGGCTGATACACAACACCTAATTCCTCAAGTTACACCTCTGTGTCCCAGGGTTCTCTTCTCTAGAGAGATGGTTGATGTGATCAAATTATTTCCTTTCCCAACCCTGCCTGTGGGAACAGCTCTACAGCCTGGGACTATCAAGTGTCACTTGGTATCAAGATCTGATCCAAGATACCACTGATCTAGTGCTGTGAGCTGGTTCTCCTGTGGTACTCACTCCTTGTTCTGCTAACCCATCTCTCCCAGGAGCACCACCTACCCAAGCCAGGTCCCAGGTCAAGCCATAGAGGTCAGCCTGCAGGTTGAGATCCAGATCAAGAGCAGCAGTAGCTGGGAACTAGCATTCCTCCAACATGGCTCAGTGGAGGACAAATGCTCTGGGCTGAGCTTCAATAGGATGTGGATGAAGGCCCTAGCTGAGGCTCTTCAGGGTCATTAGGGCCTAGTACTGCCCCCAGGCCCCTGACAGAAATCCTTTCAAGTGCAGTAAAACCATGAAAGCTTTTAGACCTTCTTATCTTCTTCCAACCAAAGCCTGCTCAATTCTGGGTGGGTCACTTCTGTATGAGGCTTCTGCTGGGATGTATTCATGCTTCTGTCTATCCTATGATCCCTGGAACTGTGCACAGGTGTGTTTGTATGTTATAGAAATTTTTTGGTACTGCTTAGATTCAATGGAGTAAGAATTGAAAACGTTCCCTATGTGCTGACATGTAATTCCAAAATATCTAGCTCTAAGGTACTTTTCCTTTTCTCCTGAAGTGTTGCAGACTGGTTGCTGCAGGACACAGAGTACAGGAGCATGACTGGACCACACTCATGGTGCCCAGTGGACATACTTCGGTGCTAGGACAATTCTCCCCTGGGTGAGGAGCACTGGTCCCCTTTCCTTCTGGGCTGGTACTGTTTCAGATCTAGACCTTCCTCTGTCACCAGCACTGTTCTGAGGATACAGCACTGTTCAAAACATGAATGAAGAATTTGCATTTTGAGCAAGAATCATTGTGTCTCCTGTCACAGCTGCCTTCCTAATGCAGCATGACAACCTATGTCCTTGGTGCATCTCTGTGGGAATGCCCTGATGATCCCTTCTAACATCTGCTCTAACTTCAGCCTGGCCCTGGCTGCTGCAGTTCCCCTCTCCTATGAATCTCTTGGTACCTAAAAAGCTCACTGTGGGCCAGAAACGCCACTTACCACATAACTGCTGGTACTGTCACCAGTGGGAAAACAGGACTGCAAGTGAAATACCACCCAGTGCCACAGTGTAGCTTTACACCCCTCCTCAGCTGAATGTGCCACCAATCTACCTTCCTGATCACTGTGACAGAGCAACTTAACTCATTGTGCAGCAGGAGGAGTGTGGGTGCATTAGGAGGAGTGTGTCTATTAGATCCAGGGAGGTTCTAATTAATGTGCCAATTATTGGCTAAAGACTTTTGAAGAGAAGAGCATTTTATCTCTTCTTCATCTAAATTTTCTGCTTTTTCTGTAGCAGGAGATGAGAAAATGTGCAGTTTTTTGTCATTGTCCCCTTCCTTTAAAAACCTTTTCAGTTTTTCTCTCCTTGTTTCTTTTCTTGCTTAGCAGCATGTTAAGACAGGGAAAAGATACAGAGAGACAAAAATACCAACGTGGAAATATTAGACAGAAGACAAAAGAACATTTTGTACAAAAACGTTTGCAAACTGGGTTGAACACAAAAGTCTTTCATTTTGAAACCTGTTGACTGAAAATAGATTAAAAATAAGTTTTGTTTTTGTTCTTTTTTTTTTTTTAATTTTGAAATTTCCTCCCAATTTTGTTATTGATGTTTACAGGGACAGATTTGTTAATAATGACTTTTCAGATGACAAATTCTTTCAGGACACAGCCTAGCCTGCAGTAGAACACTTCCAGAAGCACAACCCAGCAAGGTAAAAATGTCTTCATCGTGCCTGGGTCCTTATGCTCCCAGCTGTCACTTTTAATAAACATGTCTGAAATCAAGTCCTACAGGGTGTGAAATACAGGAATAGTAAAAGAGGAGAAATCATCACTTTTGAAAATGATCCATAAACATGAAATATTGCATTGTGACAAGAAGAGAAGGAATAAAATAAAGACAGATACAAATGTTTAATAAATTAGCATGAGGGCACATGGAAACAATATGAGTTATATTATCATGAAGAGTTAAATCAAGAACCCCAATGAGATATTTCTTTTCCTTGAATCAAGATACCAAAGAGTCTCCGACACATGAAGCCTGTTGAAAAGGGCAAGAGCCTCAAGCAGCATAAATAGAATTGCCTCCTTACAACTGATGGAGCTGTGTCAGATTTTGCCACAGAATATATTGCCTTGATAATTTATGAGCCAGGAAAAGGCATTTAAAATTAGAATAAATCCAAACAAACAAATTCCTGTGTCTTTTGTTCTGATGTATTAAAATGTGCTCATAACATTTGGTTTATTTTTTTAAACCAGTGTGTTTCCTTCTGGTTTTGTTGCTGGAAGTGCTAAGACATTCATGGCCTGAATCCCCACTGTCTCTCTAGGGATCCTGGCAGGAGTGGAGATGCCTGGAAGTGAAGACTGAACTGCAGCTTGTTTTCCAGCTGCCAAGAGAGAGAGCATCAGTAATTTAATGTCTCTGTGTCTTTTCTCCTCCCTGCTTCAAATACCAGAGCTTGTACCTCATTTGAGTTTCCTCTGATGCCCTGAAAAATCATATTACAGACCTCAGAAATATCACCACAGTGTGGTAGGAAGAAAATAAATCAAGTACCTGGCGTGTCTGATGCAAAAACAATCAGGCTATGTAGATGTGGAAGAAAACTGAATAGTTGTTGAGGACGCAATACAGCAGAGAACATGAAAAGGATTTTTCACTATGCTGTTAAACTTTGACGCATATACATTTGCAACAGCAGCAGACAGAGGCCCTCCTAACTGAAAAAGCTGAAATTTTCTGTCTGAAGCAATATCATGTCATTTTATTCCTCTCTGATTAAGAGCTATGTTATGGTTCAGGAGATCCAAACCTTCAGAAGATATACAAAATAAAGTTCCCGTGGTCTGTGATCCCTAAAGGTTCCTCAGGACATTTAATAGGAAGGCAGTTGTGAACCAAGCAATCATGGCACTTTGCACTGAATCTCCTTGTACCTCAATGTTTTGTTAAAGATGTATCTGATCACATTACCTAAAGTCACACAGCTGCCAAATATCTGTCACAGTCCTCAGGAGAGGGTCAGGGATTGTACAGACAGCTCTGCACAGACACCCTTCTGCCGTTATTTATAGCCCTACTATACTACTCACGTGTCTGAGCACTGGTCAGTTGTGACAATCCCACATTCTATATGCTTCAGGATCTTTCAAAAGGAAAGATGTTAAATGCTGCAAGATATAGCATAAATTTGTTCCTAAATTATGGGTTCCTGACCTGGGAGTCTTCCAGGGATAAAGGAATGAAAACTGGACTCTGCTGAGCTTTGCAAATGAAGAAGCAGCAATCTAAAGAGGATACAAGTCCCAACCTAATCTGCTGAGGAGCTGCAGAGTAAGCTTGCTTGACACAGGCACGGGTATTGTAAGAGCAAGGGTTTGGAGATCTGAAATTCTATGTGAGTGAAAGGAGAAGGCTGAGATCTTTTAATATGGATTATTACCATTCATACAGAATTGCATGAAATGCTCTGGAATGAAAACTAATTGAAACTAAAGGGAGCAGCAGGGCTAGTAAACAAAAATACTCAAATTCCTACCAAAAGAATTGCCCATTTTTTCTGTCTAACTGTAGTTCTAATTCAAAGTTTTGTTTAATTCCAATTGATATTTTTAATCCATTTCAGACAACAGTTTAACTCACTGTAATGTTGAGAGTATTGTTTGTGTAGGCGAAAGCCATGAGAAGCACCAAATGAATTCCTACTGGGGAGGAAAGCAACTCTAATGAAAAGCAGCCAAAGATACTTGGCTGTGACAAAAAAAGGATGCATATCATTAGACAACTAAGGATTAGATCTGTTTTTCCCAACTGAAGACATGCAGTCAAGGACTTCCCTCTCTTTTTTTTTTTTTCACACAGCAGCTTGGTACTGACGCAACAGATTTGATTTGTGTGGTGTGGCATTTGCCAAGTTTGGTTGCAACTTCTTAGCTGCCTGGGTCCAAAAGATTTTGAGGGAAGGTCTCTCATTCCATATTTAGGTCTGCCCATCTTCAGTCATCAAGGGTGATTCTGATGCATTACATCAGTCTACTTAAGTCTGACATCCCTTATTTTGTTCCCTGGTCCTGACTTTGTGGTTCTCTCCTAAACAACACATTTTTCCTACATAGTACCTCAAGGAGCTATGATCTTTCTTGTCTTTGTTGTGGAGATCTCAGCTGGCTCTTCTTCTGGGGAGAGTTTGTGAAACAGTGGATGCATGAGCCTGTCCTTTCAGGATGTCCTGGTTTTGGCTGGGATAGAGTTAGTTTTCTTCCTAGTAGCTGGTTCAGTGCTGTGTTTTGGATTTAGTATGAGAATAATGCTGATAGCCTGCTAATGTTTTCAATTGTTTCTAAGTAGTGTTTATACTAAGTCAAGTACATTTCAGCTGCTCATGCCCTGCCAGCAACCTGCCAGGTTGGAGTGGCACAAGAAGTTGGGAGGGGACACACCCAGGACAGCTGACCCCAACTGGCCAAAGGGGTATTCGATACCCTATGTGACATCATGCCCAGTATATAAACATAGGGGAAGTCTGGCTGGGGACCATGGCTCAGGAACTGCCTGGGCATCAGTTAGTGAGGGGTGAGTAATTGTACTGTGCATAACTTGTTTTGTATATTCTAATTCTATTATTAGTATCAGCATTTTTCATCCTCTTCTTTCCCGTTAAACTGTTTTTAACTCAATCCATGAGTTGTTTTTTTTTCCCCATATTCTCTCCCCCACCCTGCTGAGGAGAGAGGAGCAAGCAAGCATCTCTGTGGTGCTTAATTGATGAACAAGATCAAGCCACAACACAAGGAAAGTGAAAGGAATACTGAAAGCAAGAGAAGGGAAGGAGGGCATGTATCTAAAAAAACACATAATCATTCAGTGGTGAGGTATGCTGAGTTTTCCCCCACATTTTGTACTGTCTATATTTGATGCTGCCCTGCAGTACCTCTGGCACAACCAAGCTCTGGTGTTCAAAATACTTCCCAGCCATGGCCCCAACAAGCCCATCTATCCTTCATGTAGCCACCCAGCTGGACTTGGGACTATACCAAGCCTGTGACTTCAGGCTGGAATCCTGATGATTACACAGAGATGTGAATACATCTCTTTAGCTCATGACAAGAGTCCAATACACCATCTGGGTTACTCTCAGGTCCATCCTGACTTGGTCTAGGTGATCCTGCTTGGGCAGGGGGGTTGGACTAGATGATCTTCTAGGTCCCTTCCAACCCCTAATATCTATGAATCTCTGAATCCTAGGCTATGTCACCCACAACTCCAGCAAAGAACACCTGACTATTCCCTACAGCAGAGTCAGGACAAAAGCTCAAAAATCTCTCAGGGTACAAATCTCAGGAGAGCAGCCTGGCTTGCTGCAGCTGCAGACAGGACCAGTGCAAATGTCTGGGAGAAGAGAAGAAAGCCTGACACCACTGTAGGAAAATCAGAACAGAAATGGTCTGAATGCCTCACCCATATGATTATTTATCTCAAGGTTAGGGTAGTCACAGTGGTAAGCACTGAACACTAAGCATTCTCATCAAGGCATGGTTATCATTTTCCAGAAAGGTGAAAAACAAGTTATTGCTCAAGTCCTTTCCCAAAATTCTCTCATTCTGAAGTGATGCAGTTAAATGGCCTGCAGATAAGTGACCCTCATTTGTGAGGGTGTTGTTACATGGTGTTAGATCAGATTGGGTGACACATTATGAAGAGACTAAATCTCAATACGAATTGGCCCAATGTCATTCACAACAGGGTAGGTTTTCTTGCTGAACATTTGAAGTAAATGCGTATTTGTGCTATTCAGGATAGAAACATAATAAGGAGATGGAAAAAAATTATCAGAGCTCTGATGAGAAAAGTTTGAATCTCTATCACTATTAATACAAAGACAAGATACTCTTTTTGATGGTAAAGAACATTCACTTTTGGTAACAGAGCAATCCACAATAAAAACTATTCTTTTGTGTGCAAACATTTGAACAACACTCCTTAAAATGCAGAAAGTGCTTACAGTGCATGCAGTCCCACTCTCCTCTGTGCACCCCCACACATGCCTTGTGACCTGGACAAGCAATTTTACACCACTGTTCAGTCATTCTGATTTGGAAAAGAATAAAATAGCATTCACAGACTTCCTTGTTGCATTAATTTTAGTCCCTTCTCCTTGAATTCTAATGCTGTTAACTCTTTCTCAAGGGAAGAGCTGTGCTTGCATAGCATTCAAGTCAGACACGTTTTGTGTGTAATGAATTTTGGGACACAGTGTCTAGCTTGCATTGTGTTGTGTGCTCACAGCACACCCTAACTAACTATATGCTAAGAATAATGCATGTAATCTGCATAGGAAAATAGGAACAGCCATAAATTGACTATGCTCTAGCTACTCCATTATAATACAGACTGTAAGTTGTTAAAATAGCCTTGAGGAGGCAATGGGTGTTGAGCCATTGCTGGGTGACAGCCCTGTCCCCATCTGGAGGTGGAGGGAAGCTGGGGTAGGGACACACCTTCACTGTCTCTGTTTTCTGTGGGTGGATATTGCAGCCAGCTGCAAGGAGCAGGCCAGGGATCATACATGGCTGCCCTGACACGTCTGGCCTCATCCCCAAGACATTCCACGTCCATGTTGTCTGGTGGCAGTCATGGCCACAAGGAGAGTGGTACGTTTGTCTCAGACAGCTTTCCAGCATTCCCTGTTTTTCTTCCTTTGTCAAAGCTGCTCTGACTGGTGTGAGATTTCTTTCACCACAGGCCCTTGTAACAGGTCTGGAACAGCAGGCAGTGAGGTCACTGATGACACAGGGACACCATGGGGATGTCATAACTGGTTTGGTCCCTCAGCATCAGAGGGATCCTCCTGAACTATGCCCCATTGTGGTGGTACACTCATGGACTTCTAATACAGGGTACAACTCCCCTCCCTGGGCCACACAGCAATCCACTGGAGAAGTACAAGCTGCAAAAGGCCATGTACCAGAGCATTAAGACACCCCCAACTCCTTGCTGCTGTTCACCCATTCTCTGGGGACAATAATTACAATTACCTCCTGCAGGGGAACAGACCTGCTCAGCCCATGGGTTTATGAAGGGCAGGTCCTGTCTGACAAACCTGATCACCTTCTATGACAGGGTGACCTGCTTGTTGAATGAAGGTCAGGCTGTGGATGTTGTCTGTCTTGACTTTAGTAAGGCATTTGACACTGTTTCCCACAGTGTTCTATCAGACACATTTTCTGCTCTTGGCTTGGATGGGCACACGCTTTTCTGGGTGAAAATCTGGTGAGATGGAAGAGTCCAGCGAGGTGTGGTCAGTGGAGTTCAATCCAGTTGGCAGCCAGTCAGGAGTGGTGTCCCCCAGGGCTCAGTACTGGGGCCACTACTGTTTAACACCTAAGTAAGGTGTTTGAGTGCACCCTTGGTAAATCTGCAGATGACACCAAGCTGGGTGGAAGTGTTGATCACACTAGTTGGAAACTCGTGGAAACTAGTTACCAGCATTTAGAAAACAATGGAAATATCAAAACAAAAAAATCTATGAGAAAGAAAAAATAACCCAACTAAAAATATTTGGGCAGGATGTCTGTCTTCACTCCACAGAGAGTGCTCTGTGTGCCATCTCCATTACCTGCCTGTGCATTACTCCTAGACATACTTTTGAGCATGTTTAAGGTCCATAGCACAAGTCTTGGGAATGTTAGCCACATGGGGAGCTTTGGCACATGGCTTCTAGGATGAAGGAGGCTGATTGCTCTGTTGAAGACATCACATCTATCCTTCCATCCTTCTTCCTAATTCCTCTCTCAACTAGATACATCAGGACAACACCCACAGAAAGTACAATCACACAGTCTGATTGTTCTTTGGGAAATTATGCTTTCCCAAGCTAGACAAATGGATCTCATTACATATTGTTTTCCACATTTCAAGTACTTACAGCCAAAACATCCATTAATCAAATAATGAGAAACAAAAATGCAGCCCCACAAATGTTCATTATAGTCCTCAGCCTCCCAGGGGCTACAGCATTTTCTTGAACTCCTTCCGTGATGCAGGACTGCATCTTGTAAAATAGGAATATATTTTCAATCTAAGAAGAAAACTCCCTATTCAGAAAAGAAAGCCATTCTAAGTCATGTCAAGGGGTGTTTTTCCACTGATAGCACTGGGCATTTGAGCAGCTCTGATACAGTAATTCTGAAAGAATAGAGGTAGAGGAGGCATTGTAAGCAATAGAAAAACATACCTGCAGAACTGCAGATCTGGTTATGTCTGGTATTACAGGTAAGCTGACATCACATTTTCTCCTTATTACATTATATATTAAGAAACAGAGTTTAAAATTATTCCTTTTTAAAACCAGTGACAAGCTGGTGAACAATGCTTTCTGAGCATTTAAACACATTTAGAAAATCTCTGAATTTGCAAACTTTCACAATGTCTTGAGTGTGGACTGCAACCATGAATAATTCCTTCAACCCTAGGAGTTACATAGACCTGAAGTGCTTCAAAAATGTTTCATGCTGTCTCTGTTCTTGTTTAACTGAAATCCAGAACTGTGGCAGGCTCAGGATGCTCCTTCCTGCCTGCCTACCTTCCTTCCTTCCTGCCTTTCCTTCCTTCCTTGGAAACACATCATGCAAACTCAACAAGCAGGATGCTGAAAGTCTGAATATTATCACCACAAACTACAAACCTCAGCAGCACAATGCAAAAGAAGAAAATTCAACGTATCCAAGCACAACCAAGATAAAATGATGAGACTGCATGTTCCCAGTATTCCTACAGCAATTTTAGTTGCAAGCAAAGATTTCACCCAGTGCTTACAAGATGGAATTTAGTGGTGACAGCTGAAATTAGTGAATTCTCTAACTTGATGGCATTAAAACTGGCACAAATGAGTCATAGAACAGACGCACAAAGAGACCAAAAAATGTGCCCACTACAGACAATGCACTGTCACATCCTTGCAAGAGCTGCTAGAAGATTTTGTGGATGTTTTTTCATGAAGAAGATAGTTTCCAAATGTTTCAGCTGGAATATAATGATCCAGATGGCTAAACAGCTGCTGCTGAAAAAAAAGCAATTACATGCAAAGATGTAAGTAATGGGAGTAATAAAGCCAATGGAATAATTAGAGATCTTTCCTAAAGTGCTATGGCCCATATTAAGAGCATACTAGATACTGAGAAGTCAGGCACCTTCACTTTGGCAAAGTGAAGAGCTCCTTCCCAAAAGTCAAAGGAGTACTGCACCATTTGGCCCAGTGCAGAATATGGCCAGGTGCTCAGGACAAAGAAAATTATCGGAGAAAAAAATACAGGATGTCATCAGATTTGAACACCACTTAGTAAATACAGATAGTTGAGAGTGTTGTTTAGAGATTCAGTTGCCAGCAGAAGACTATCAGAGTTGCCACAAAGATATGTTAACAGCTTTCACAGGGACCAGCATCACCATTTATCACATTCTTGTAGAACAGCCCCTAGATGAAGGTGCTCTGATACAACTAATGCAAATAAATGCAACCCCTAGTAATAGCAGTGAACTGGTGGCATGACTGTGCCATCTGAAGCCAGAGGGAGACTCCATTGAGAGGGGACATCTCTTACATGGAAGAGCAGCTTATACATTTAGCTCACTGCTGTCAAAGAGCCAGTCAAAACAGCAAAGGCCCACCTGTAGAAAAGTTGTACACCCAAGGTCTGACTAGTATGTCCAAAGTTACAGTTTGAGGAAAGGAAAAACTATTGTGATTACCCCAGAGAATTTCTAAAAGCCATCTCCCACCATATGCCTTCAATGCTTTTGAGCTGTCAGTGCTCCACTTACAGGCATTGCCACTCCCTTAGCAGTACCTACACACAGCACAGAAATAAGGCAGTTAGTTGCACAGGCATAAGGTGAGTTTTATCTGATGCCCTTAGAAAAGGCAGTTATAGGTCATCTTCATAGCAGGTGTCAGAATTAATCATTTCTAATGCACGTTTTCATGAGTTCATGTCCAGGATAGTATGTCACTAGGTCAAAATGCCTATTCAAGAATACTTGTCTTTCAAGAATACTTGAACTGTTTTAAGCAAATTGAGCAAACAAGACAAAAATTGTATCAAAGAGATGTGAAAGGCAAACCTCTTATTGCTCTTGACACACTAGAATGTTTCTAGAGTTGAAGCATTTATCTTGATAAGAAAATCATTATTCAAAGCCAAGTGGGGAAAAGGCAGGCCAGCTGTGCTTCCACAAGACCTTTATGCAAAGCAGAAATAGTCTTTTCTAGTAAAAATTGTCAAAGTGATTTCATTACTTTTCTTTGGCTGGGAATCAGGAGTTGGAGTGTCCGTGACTACTACAGCACTCATTATGGACAAAGCAATGACATACCCTAGCTGATGTGGTCACCAACTAGCACAGCTCTGCTATACAGATGGGCAGCTTTTAGGTAGTAGTTTCTGGGAAGTAGGAGCTAAATCACATGATCTCACCTCTAAGGCATTGTCAATCACAAGACTGCAACAAAACTAAACTGGCAGGTTTAATGACCTTATTTTAGAAAGCTGTAGGCTCCTCTAGGAAGAAGACCAATACTGCAGATGGTTTTGATGAAAAGGAATAAATCTACCTTGTTGCCCATAGGAGCACTAAACTAGCACTGGAGACTTGCTCATCAGGGAAGAGTAGCAAAGAGATCTGTGCTACACACAGTGTGCTAAGGGACAAGCAAATCCCTCCAAAATCTTGCTTTTCAGTTACATAGGCAAGCAGAATAGAAATATTATAGCCCATGAAATATATATTCAGTTTAACCTGATGATCACTTATGGCAATCCATGAAGTACACGTTCAGTTGAATCTGACCACTAGGAAGCAATGAAGAGGAAATGAAACATGAAGATACAAGAATGAAATACACTGATGAACTACAGGGCTGAGCATGTTGTAACCCGGGCTATAAAAAGCGATGCCATGACATAGGGAACTACCCATAACTGTCACTATAGATCAGAGAGATGCAGGTTCCATTTCAGCCTTCCATCATACAAGAAAGCAGTGCCCACAGATTAAGCCAGAGCAAAATTCTTTCTGACTCATAATGTTGCCTAGAGCACTAGACCAGGGTATTGGACACATCCTTAATCTTCCCAGCTCTGCTACTGATGTATTAGAGCCTGGAAAGCTGTCTGTTTCTAACCCAAGGTGTTATATTGGTTTCAAGCATAAAATGCTTTGAAATGTGCTGATGAAGACTCCAAGAGTCTCATGGTGCAATTCTGAGTTACAACAGTGCAAAAAAAACCCCTAACTATTGTAGAATGCTTTGTTCATACTTCTTTTGAATATCCACAAAAACAGATGATGGAAAATGTATCCATTTCATAATAAGAAGGATTCCATTTTCAAGTTTTGACTTTTTTCCAACAAAACCCACACGGAATCCATTTCTCCCAAAGCCCAGATAAACCTCACCTACACTGTAAGCTCTGGGCATATTTTTGTTTCCCAGTTTGTGGCTACAGCTGGACCAGCTTCCACAAGACAAAAGAGGGGCTCAGAAACTGTAAAGCTTCATGATTTAACAGATACTGGAAAGTAACTTCACTCTGACTGACCTCTGTCTCTAGTCGCAGCAGAGCGCCATTCAGACG